>PVJC01020909.1:0-28718 GCA_004026665.1 Murina feae
TGCTCTGCAAAGGGCCTGGGAAGCCCACCAAGCAGGCCGCCAACCCCCTGCCACCTCTTACCCGCTCCCCGATGCCCCGCAAAGGGCCTGGGAAGCCCACCAAGCAGGCCGCCGACCCCCTGCCACCTCTTACCCACTCCCTGATGCCCCGCAAAGGGCTTGAGAAGCCCACCAAGCAGGCCACCAACCCCCTGCCACCTCTTACCCGCTTCCCGGTGCCCTCCAACCCTGCCGCCTGTTTCCCTCTCACGGGTCCTGGGTCCTGCGCTGTCCCGCCCTGCAGCCGCTCTGTGCACTCGGGAGGTCCCTCAGCCCGCCTCTGCCCTCTCGCAGTCTGGGACCTCTCGGGGGATTTCCACCTGCTGGCGTGCCTGAGCAGCCTGGGTGACAGGCTTTAAGGCTGCCCACAGCTCCCATTGCCCAACGTCGCAGCAAGGCTGGCTGGACGCAGGTTACTGCGGTTTCTCTCCTATAATTGATGCTGTTCCTTTAAGGCCTGGGTTTGTCTTCTATAATTGATACACTGTTCCTTTAAGGCGGCCTTCTAACTAACGAAGCCTCCTCTGCTTCACCTCGCAGCGTCTATAATGAAACAATTGTTACTTTTACTGGTGAGGCCCGGGCTGCTCTTTCCTTCAGCTCCCAAGGATTCTATGATCGTTATATTGTTTAAAGGTGTGTTTCGCTAGAGCCAGTTTAATCGGAGCTGAGCTGAGCGGGCGCAGCTTCACTTTCGCTCCTGCGGCAATGGAAACAGCCGTTTACTCAGGTTCGTGAGTGGCAGCCGCCATGTTGGCTGGGCTAATTTGCATACAGCCGCTCTGATTGGCTGGTGGGCGTGGCTTACCCGTCCCAGAGAAACGGTTAATTTTAATATTTCGCTTTTATTAGTTTAGATATTCCAAAGAGGAAGGGAGAGGGAGAGAGAGATAGAAACATCAATGATGAGAGAGAATCATCTATCAGCTGCCTCCTGCACTCCCCTCACTGGGCGGGGGGGGGAGGGAGGAGAAGACCCACAACCCAGGCATGTGCCCTGACCAGAAATCAAACCGTGACCTCCTGGTGCATAGGTCAACTCTCAACCACTGAGCCATACTGGTTGGGTTTCATGTGCCTCTATTTCTCATCACTATTCAGTTAGTTCCAGATGCTCCTCACCTCTTTTTTAAAAATATGTTTTATTGATTTCAAAGAGGAAGGGAGAGGGAGAGGGAGGGAGGGAGGGAGAGAGGGAGGGAGAGAGAGAGAGAGAGAGAGAGAGAGAGAGAGAGAGAGAGAGATCAATTATGACAGAGAATCATTGATCAGCTGCCTCCTGTGCACCCAAGTTGTAGGGACTGAGCCTGCAACCTGGGCATGTGCCTTTGACCAGTATAGAACCTGGGACCCTTCAGTCTTCAGGCCAATGCTCTATCCACTGAGCCAGATAGGCTAGGGCTCTTCACCTCTTTAAACAGCTCCTATTTCCACTTAACTTCAACACATCATATCTTCAACACATCTTACAGAGTTTTACTAGTACTTTTCAAAGTATAATTACCTGATCTGCAACATTGGCAACACCAGGAAGCTGGCTTAAAAATGAGAATTTGGGGATCTGGCCCAGATGTAGAGTCAGAGTCTGCATTTTAACAGGCTGCTGAGGTGATTCACCTGCATATTGTATTTTGAGAAGTACTACTCTAGAGAACAAACCACTGTTGTCTGTAGAGCTCTCTGTAATAGCTATGACACTACGTGGCTCTTTGAAGAAGTTAAATTGGAGAAGCAAGTCTTTACCTGGTCTCCCTCCTGGATAACCCCTCAACTCGTTTCTGTCTCCAATAAGGTTGGCAAAACATCTACTGACTGATGGCAATGATAGGGGCTTTTCTTTTCTTCCCAGCATAGCCTACTACTCCATCCTGTCAGTGATTGAAGTCAACTATATATCAACTAGAGGCCCAGTGCACAAAAATTTGTGCACTCAGGGATGTCCCTCAGCATGGCCTGTGCCCTCTAGCAATCTGGGACCCCTTGGGAGATGTTCACCTGCTGGCTTAGGCCCGCTCCCTGGGCAATCGGGCCTAAGCTGGCAGCCAGACATCCCTTTGGTAGCCTGGGGCCATCAGGAGATGTCCACTTGCCAGCAGGGAGCAGTCCTAAGCTGCAGTTGGACATCCTTAGCTCTGCTGAGAAGGCGGGAGAGACTCCCGCCACCGCTGCTGTGCTGGCAGCTGGCAGCCTGGCTTATGGCTGAGCAGAGCTCCCCCTGTGGGAGCACACTGACCACCAGGGGGCAGCTCCTGCATTAAGCATCTGCTCCCTGGTGGTCAGTGTGTGTCATAGTGACCAGTCATTCCCAGTGGTTCTGCTGTTAGGGTCAATTTGCATATTACCCTTTTATTATATACTAGGGGCTTGGTGCATGAAATTCATGCACTGGGGTGGTGGGGGGGTGTTCCTCAGCCCAGCCTTCCCCCTTTCATATATCGGGAGCCCTCAGGGGGTGTCCTACTGATGGCTTAGAACTGCTCCCTGATCCCCTTGGGGAGGTGACCAGGCTAATCAGGGGAAGCCACCAGCCCCATCAGTCCACTGCTGCAGCCACTGCCAGTCACCATAGCCACCAAGGTGTTTTCATCAACACAAACTCTAGTCCCTTCACCATGAAAAATGACAACTTTCTTTAGGCATTTTCAAGATGTGTCTTTCATAGGATAGGACATTTCTTTCTTTCTTTCTTTTTTATCCTCACCTGAGGATATGTTTCCATTCATTTTTAGAGTATGTGGAAGAGAAGAGAAAAACAGAGAGAAACATCAAAGTGAGAGGAACACTTTGATTGGTTGCCTCCTGTATATGCCCTGACCTGGGCCCTGGCCAGGGAGGAGCCTGCAACCTAGGTACATGTCCTTGGTCATAAGTGAACCCAGACTCTGCAGTCAGCAGGCTGAGGCATTATGTAAGGGCAGGATATGACATTTCTTAGCCCTCCAACACTGAACCTTCTTTTTTTTTTCTCCAGGAGTGTGGTGGAAAACCCTAGATCACCTTTAGGGATTCTTATTACCCAAGTTACTAAGAATATTATGAGTGGCATACAGGGAGCTTAGCCAATGAGCGGTAAGAAAAGATGTTTCCTCAGTAGTTCACTGATCACTGGCTCCACCCTTGCCCCTCCAATCCCAGCTCCACCCCTTCCCAGGCCTATAACCTCTGGCTGAGGCTGCAGGCCTGGGCAGGAGACCCCCAAGCCCCTCTGATCTCCGGCTTCACAGAGCCCAGGCCCCTATGATCACTGGCTCTGATCCTGCCCCCTGTTGTTGCTGGCTCTGCCCTTGCCCCACTGGCAGCATCTAGCCAAGGCTGCAGGCCTGGGGCAGGGGACCTCCAGACCCCTGCTTTGCCAGCTCCATCAGTACCCAGACCCCTGTGATCACAGGGTCTTCCCCTGCCCCTCTGATCACTGCCTCTGTGAAACCCAGGCTCCTGTGATCTCCGGCCTTGCCCTTGCCTAGGCCTGAGGCCTCTGGCCCAAGCCTTATGCCTGGGTAGGGCACCCTCATACCCCTCTGATCACCAGCTCTGTCCCTGCACCCTCCGATCTCCGGCTCCACTCTTGCCCATGCCTAAGGCCTCTGGTGAAGGCCTCTGGACTGGGCAGGGGACTCCCAGCCCCCTCTGATTGCCTGTTCCTTTCCTCGAGCCCCCCGCCTCCACCGCCAACTGCCTGGATAACAGGCCTGACCACTTCAGTGGCAGGGCTGAGCCAGACTGGGTGGCAATGGGGGAAGCCATATTTGTCATGGAGTGATGCCTAATTTGAATATTACTCTTTTATTAGATAGGAGAGGATAGGGGCCTGGTGCTTGGGTGGGGGAGGGAGTAGTGGGCCGGCTGGTTTGCCCTGAAGGGTGTCCCAGATCAGGGTTTCCCAGATCAGGGTGGGGTTCCTGCTGAGGTGCCTGGCCAGCCTGGGTGAGTGGCTGATGGCTGTTTGCTGGCTGTCCATATCCCCTTCAAGGTGGGTGTCCCCCCTGGGGTGCTGTGCCAGCTTGGGTGAGGGGCTGAAGGCTGTTTTCAGGCTGGCCATATCCCCTTCAGGGAGTGGGGTCCTGCTGGGTACCTGGCCAGCCTGGGTGAGTGGCTGATGGCTGTTTTCAGGCTGGCCACATCCCCTTCAGGGAGGGGTTCCTTGCTGGGGTACCTGGCCATCCTGGGTGAGGGGCTGATGGCTATTTGCATTGAGGCTGGCTGAAAACTGGTATCTGGGATTTATTTAACTTCTAATGTTGAAACTTTGTTGCTTTAACAGGATCCCAGGTCAGGTTGCCCCTAACAACTCAGGCTCCCAGCGCTTCCTTGAGCCCAAGGCTAGAAGCAAGTATCTGGGGTTTATTTATCTTCTATAATTGAAACTTTGTTGCCTTGAATGGAGGCTATAGCTGGCCTAGCCAGACAGGAACTTTGGCTTCCTCCATCACTGAGGCAAGCCTCCTGCTTATTTCAGCTCTGTGGCTGCTGGCCGCCATCTTGGCTGGGTTAATTTGCATATAGTCACTCTGATTACCTGGTGGGCTTGGTTTGGTTGGTGGGCATTGCTTAGGTGTGATGGAGTGAGGGTCAATTTGCATATTACTCTTTTATTACATTAGATGCTTTCACATTCTCTTCACATGATTGTCCTGGATGGTACTGGGTCCCAGGAGTAAACCAACGCCCTGGTGTGCCCAATAATTCCATGAGGCAAAGATGCAACTCAGCTAGCCACGATTCTATTCATGTACCCATTAAACAGTTTAGAGAGAGAGAGAGGTACTAGAGCTTATAATGCTTGTGCCTAAATTGTGAGGGAGACATATTAAGCTAGACCATATGAACCTGCATTTCTGTAGGCCAAAAGATAGTTGCACATCATCCATTTCATGTGATTCAACCTGATGGTAATACAAATAACTCCTATCATAGCCTAATTGCTGGTGCTTATTGAATGCTTAACCATGAGTTAGAGTCTTTGTTGAACAAATTTCACATATTATTGTTTTGCTTAGTTCTCAAAACAACTTTGTAAAGTAAATTTTTATGTTTCCTGTTTTAGAGATAGGGAAATAGAAGCTCAGATAAGTTAAATAAATTACCCAAGGTCACGTTGCTAACCTAGGCCTCAGTTTCAGAATCCGGGTTTATTCCACAGAATATCACTTCTTTTCTATGACTCACACTCTTTCAAGCTAAAGTCTAAGTGCTAGGTCTACAAAAACATTCTGTGGAATATCCTGGCATACATGTGGCACAGCACACTGAGGTAGACTGCAGGGCATAGACATCCTCTGTCCATGGTTCCCTTTGCCTCTTGGTACCCGGCTATGAAATGAATGCTATCATGGCTGCTTGGGAGCTCCCACTGAAGAGCCCCATCTTTCCTCTGCTCTAGACCAGTGATTCATAGTGACTTATTTTCAATCACACCTCAAAAGCACCTGGAACACTTGCTAACTACAGATTATGGGCCCAACCTCTAAAATTTCTAATTTAGGAGGCTTGAGGTAGGGCCTAATAATTTTTAATTTTTAACAACTCCTCAGGTTATTCTGATGTTTCTGGCCCTGGAGACTGAGAATTAGTATTATAGACCTTCACCATCCAATCTTCTAGCTCCTTATTGATGTGAAGCAGTTAGGTATCAATAAGCTGGCAGGGGAGTGGTTAGGGGGTGATCAGGCTGGCAGGCAGAAGCAGTTAGGGGCAATCAGGCAGGCAGGCAGGCAAGCAGTTGGGAGCCAGCAGTCCTGGATTGTGAGAGGGATATCTGACTGCCCATTTAGGCCTGATCCAACTGGGCAGTCGGACATTCCTCAAGGGGTCCCAGATTAAAGAGGGTGCAGGCTGGGTTGTGGGACACACACCCCCATGCACGAATTTTGTGCACCAGGCCTCTAGTCCTATATAATAAAAGCCTAATATGCAAATCAGCCAAATGGTGGAATGACCAGTGGAATGACTGGTCACTATGATGTGCACTGATCACCAGAGGAATAGATGCTCAACACAGGAGCTTCCCCCAGCCCACAGGCCCCAGGCCAGCCAAGGCAGGTGTGAGCAAGGCCCCCCACCCAAATGCCTCCCCCATTGCCCTACAGATGGAGGCAATCAGTGGCAGCAGTGGGACCAGGGCTGACAAGCAGGCGATACCAGGCCAGCCAAGGCAGGTGCCAGTGGAAGGCCCCTCAGTCGCCCCACTGATTGCCCCACAGATCAACCCTGAATACTGGCCAGGTCTAGGGACCCTACCCGTGCATGTATTTCATGCACCAGGCCTCTAGTAATGAATAATAGTGGAGGACTTGCTAAGTGTTAAGGAAATCTGCCACACATTTAGATACATACAAACTGTATGCTCTCTTGTGTGAAACCACCATTCAGGTAGCTCTTACCCCACTCAGGGGTACAGTTCTTATGTCATAGGTGCTTTGGTTATGTTTTCCACTTTTCGGGCAGAGTGTGTGAAATTTCCGCTATCTTTTTTTTTTAAATATGTTTATTGATTTCTTTTTACTGAGAGGAAGGAAGAGGGATAGAGAGTTAGAAACATTGATGAGAGAAACATCAATTAACTGCCTTCTGCACAGCCCCTACTGGGGATGTGCCCACAACCAAGGTACATGCCCTTGACTGGAATCTAACCTGGGACCCTTCAGTCTGCAGGCCAATGCTCTAGTCACTGAGCCAAACCAGTTAGGGCAAATTTCCCCTATCTTGATTCCCTTTCTGGTATTCTAGGTTCTTCCTTTTGCTGTTTTGACTACCTACAGAAGTCCCAGGGCAGTGTTTCAGCAAGGGGCTGAATAAAAAGAAAACAGTGTCTTGTCCCATGATAATTTAAGAGTATGCACAGTCACCAGGAATCTTGCAATGTGTGAGTAGCTTAGAGTGTTCTAGTGGACAACTACTGAGCTCACACATCTCCAGAGGGGGTGGAGTCTTTCTGCCTCTGACCTAGGAGGCTTTTTTGGGAGTGGCTCTCTGCCATCTGGTTCTCTCCTGAGTTCTCTCTCCCTTGGAACTTCCTCTTGTTTCTCACAAATAGGAGTGCTCAAGCCGATACATGTTCTTGGATGGCCGCTGCCCCCCAGTCCCTGAAGCAATCCCTGGTCACCACTGGCTTTAGTCCTGTCCATTCCTTCCTTTTGTTGCTTTCATGCCCTGAGCTTGTGTTCTTTTCACCTTCCCATTCCTCGGGACAATTGACATAAACATTGCCCAAGCATGGTTCTTACAATTTCTCTTGTTTCTCAGGTACTTTCATACATTACACCACTAAACCACTTTCTGTGTCCTAGGATGGCAAAATTTTCATTCATTCAATACACGTGTTGAATGACTCTTTAAAAAAATGTTTTAAATTCATTTTTCTAATTACAGTTGACATACAATATTATCTTAGTTTCAGGTATAATATAGTGATTAGACATTTATATACCTTATGAAGTGATCACCATAAGACTATTATCCATATGGCACCACAAATTGTTATTATGATATTATTGACTATATTCTCTATGCTGTACATTATCTCCCCATGACTTATTCATGTGATGGTGGCCAGAAGGTAGGAGGTAGGAGAATGGGAGAAAAGGCTAAAGAGAACTAAGAAGTATAAACTGCCAGTTATTCAATGACTTTCACATGTCGGGTACTATGCTAAGGACTGAGAAGGCAGATGCATCTGACATGCATCATTTCTCCTAAATAACATGTTGTATTTCACTACTATCCTGAGTAAACAGACATTGAAAATCAACCTATGAGAAACACTGTTTTGTTGTTGTTGTTGTTCGATATGGGGTAAAATCTGGTGCTAAATAATTATGTTGATCACTGTCTGACTCATGGTCAGCCCTTCCTATAAATGAACTGGGAGTGCCTGAGACAGCACGACTTTAGGGATTCTCTCCACAAATCCTCCCACTCTTTGCTGCTCTGATTGTGGTATAAGTCATGCAAATGTGAGGGTTTTAGATTCATATTAACTCAGATTCTGTTTTTTGTTGCAGTTAACTAAAGAGATAGGATATAATTCTAGATAGTGTTTATGTGAGAGACAAGGTGGAGAGTGACATGAAACTTGGGTGCATGAATCATGGCTCAAATGCCAGGAGTAACAGGACTTCTTAAAGATTCCTCGCTGGCCAGAGTTATCCTGGGAATGTTCAGTGTCTGGCAGAAGATGAGGATGAAGACACACACTCAAAACTCTAAACTTTAACTTTATGTGAATTTCGACAAGACTTTTTTTTTAATGGTATGAGATTAATCTTACACACCAGGCCAAATGGCACTTATTTTTCTCTGTGGCTGAGGAGTCTCCAAACCAGGAATTAAGTTTCTTTCACTCAGTACTTAAAAGTGAGTTTCAAGTGACTATTTCAAAGTCTCAGTGTAGCTCTAGCTGAGAAGTCTCCAAACCAGGAATTAAGTATTGCTAGGAAGCTTAGCATATCAGCAGAAAGATTGGCAATTAAATTTATAATTATCAACATTCCAAAATAGCTTTCTAAACATAATGGCAAAATCTCCAAATCATACCAGTAATGATTGCCAAATCTCACTATGCAAAACAATATTTTTAGGTACCCAAAATGCCATAAAGATAATTTTAAATGCAAACAACAAGCTGATAATTTTTTTTGTGCTAAATTTATGGAAAAATGCACATTATATATTTAACTAGAGGCCTGATGCGTGAAACAGAGAGAAACATCAAAGTGAGAGGAACATTTTGATTGGTTGCCTCCTGTATATGCCCTGACCTGGGCCCCAGCCAGGAAGGAGCCTGCAACCTAGGTACATGCCCTTGGTCAGAATTGAACCCAGACCCTGCAGTCAGCAGGCTGAGGCATTATGCACTGAGTCAAACCAGCTAGGGCAGGATATGACATTTCTTAGCCCTCCAGCAGTGGACCTTCTTTTTTTTTTTTCCAGGAGTGTGGTGGAAAAATCCTCGATTGCCTTTAGGGATTCTTATTACCCAAGTTACTAAGAATATTACCAGTAGCATACAGGGAGCTTAGCCAATGAGTGGTCAGAAAAGGTGTTTCCTCAGTAGTTCACTCTGATCACCAGCTCCACACTTGCCCCTCCAATCCAAGCTCCACTCCTGCTCGGGCCTATAACCTTTGGCCAAGTATGCAGGCCTGGGCAGAAGACCCCAAGCCCCTTTGATTGCCAGCCTCACAGAGCCCAGGACTCTGTGATCACTGGCTCTGATCCTTGCCCTGCCATCACCAGCTCTGCCATTGCCCCACTGGCAACCTGCAGGGCTGGGCAGGGGACCCCCAGGCTCCTGCCATTTCCAGCTCCACCCTTGCCCCACTGCAGCCTGTGGCCAAGGCTATAGGTCTGGGAAGAGGACCCCCAGACCCTTGCATTGCCAACTCCACCCATGCCCAGACCCCTGTGATCGCAGGCTCTGCCCCTGCCCTTCTGATCACTGGCTCTGCCCCTGCCCAGGCCCTGAGATTGCTGGCTCTGCTCCTGCCCCACTTCAGCCTCTGGCCAAGGCTACAGGCCTGGGCAGGAGACCCCCAGGCTCCTGCCATTGCGGGCTCCACCCTTGAGCCTCTGGCAAAGGCTACAGGCCCGGGCAGGGACCCCCCAGATGCCTGCTTTGCTGGCTCCACCAGTGCTCAGACCCCTATGTTTGCAGGCTCCGCTCCTGCCCCTCCAATTGCTGGCTCTGTGGAGCCCAGGCCCCTGTGATCTCTGGCATTATCCCTGCCAGGCCTGAGAACTCTGGCCCAGGTCTTATGCCTGGGTAGGGCACCTTCATACCCCTCTGATCACTGGCTCTGCCCTTGTCCATGCCTGAGGCCTCTGGCAAAGGCCTCTGGCCTGGGCAGGGAATCTCCAGCCCCCTCTGATTGCTTGTTCCACCCCTTGGGCCCCCTGCCTCCCCTGCCACCTGCCTAGCTAACAGGCCTGACCACTTTAGTGGCGGGGCTGAGCTGGACTGGGCGCCGCCATCTTGTGGCTATGGGGGTGGCCATCTTTGTGACACAGTAATGCCTAATTTGCATATTACCCTTTTATTAGATAGGATGTGACTATGGGCACCGCCATCTTGTGGCTATGGGGATGCCCATCTTTATGATGGAGTGATGCTTAATTTGCATATTACTCTTTTATTAGGTAGGACATATATATATTTGTATATATATGTATGTATATATATGTATGTATATGTTTCATTTATATAAACATATAAAAACATATATATATATATATATATATATATATATATATATATATATATATATTTGTCTCAATTTCAGCTACGATTCTGGCAACAATAATTGTGAGATGTGAGAGTACCATGCAGGATTTGCAAAAAAGGTGTTCACACAAAAGTCTTGCAACTCAATCTCTCATCTACCTCAAGTGTATAAAAGGAATCTGAAGTTATAGTTGGGACCGGGATTTATACAGAGAGAGAATTGGTGTTGTAGGAGGCACATACCTCTGCCTCCTCCTTTTTAGCATAGGTAAGAGATTTCAGTTAGACATTGGAGAACTTAATATATGTCCTTGGAGTGTGTCTGACTCATGCCTGAGAAGTGTAAAAAGGGGGTCAGTAGCTGGCAGAGGAGACTAGGGGATGCAGTTTGGGAAGTAACTTCAATCCTGCCATGGGTGATATGTTTAGTTGTTTAATTTTATAATATTTGAGAGTCACATGATGAGGAGAATTAATGAGCAGTTGCCTGAGATTCTTTCCAAGAGGGGCCTCCTGGGGGGGCATGGGAACCTCAGCAAAGCAAGCTGGAAATGTACTACCAGACCTTAGAGGCTCTGAAAGGAGATTTAAATGGCCAGCCAAGAGAAATGAATCCACTTGTATTGAGGGAATTATAAGTAAGAAACTCCCAACAACAGGGTGGGCTTCTCTGAAGAACACATAGAGAAAAAATGAACTTAAATACTTGCCTGGACTAGATAACACCAAGGCCAACTCATGACCTCATCTATCAAGTGAGAATTCCCCTGTGTCCTTTCCTCTTCACCCTCCCTCCCCCCATGCTCCAGCTATGGGGGCTCAGAAACCAAATGGGCAAGTCAGAGGAGAAGTCAAAGGGCTAGGTGAGGAAAGAAGAAAGAAATCCCCTTCCCCACTGCAGGCAGCAGACCTACTCTGGCCAAACTGAAGGGCAGGGAAGGTGGGGGGACTTTGTCTTTAAGTAAAGATTGAAGTTTGCATTATCACTCAAATCTGGACATTCATTAGTGAACCAAACTGCTTTGTGATCCCAAGTGACTGAAGGACTTCTCATGATCTGAAGTGACCTGGTTTTCATCTGAGCAGAGGGTGAGTTTTAATGTGCACCGAGACTACGTGGGACTCCAATGCAATAATTTCAACTACATAGATGATGACATGCTAAAAGCAGAATCTCAGGATCCTGGGATTGTGGACAAATGAGTTTCCTTTTTGTTTGTGTAGGTATCCATGTCTTCTACAGTTATCACAGCACATGTTCTACTTACCATATAATCAGAATGATTGTTCATGCACTGCACATACGCAGTAATTTATACATGATGTGAAATGCAGAAAATTGCACATACTTTCCAGATATTTTGCCACCTTCTCACTTGCAAGGTGACTACTAAATATCTAACTTTAAATCACTGAGTGCAAAAGCAATCATTATTTGATTTATGAACATTAAACTGAACATTAAATTCATTTTAATGGCAATATAGGTATCAGTCTGTGTCTTAAAAGTGTCACATTTATAGAAACTCTGTAATCATTTCACAGTGCATCCATCTCATCTATTCTTTTGCCCTCCATACATCTGTCTGCTATTTCTGTATTTCCTCCTTCTGAGTCATTATTAACTTATCTGTCTTAAAAGAGGAAATATTTGGTGTCCACCTCAAACCCTACATTTTTCACAAAGCCTTCATCATAAATCTTTTCTCTCTCCTAAATCCCACAGTGAGTGAACCTGGACCCATGATGGAGCATCTGAGTTTATATTGCCTAAGTCTGAATGTTAGACTTATTCTCTTAACTAGATAACTTTCTCCAAGCTAGAGCATGCTTGTGGTCCTTCTAAATGCCTTGAGCCCCTAACCACTCAGTCCTGGGCACTTACTAGGTAAGAAGACAAACTGCTAGATCAAACAGATTTAAATAAAATACATGATTTATTCATTCCTGTTTCTCTTGTGCGATAACCTCTCGGATCTTGAGCCACCCAGGAAGGCTTTACTAGCCACAGCTCTATGA
This sequence comes from Murina feae, assembly GCA_004026665.1. Lineage (NCBI taxonomy): Eukaryota > Metazoa > Chordata > Mammalia > Chiroptera > Vespertilionidae > Murina > Murina feae. The sequence goes on from PVJC01020909.1 coordinate 12,278, forward strand.
CTACTGTTGTTTTCTGGTGGGTACTCTCTTGCCTTTGTGTTTCTCCCCTGCCAACAATTTTATCTGGAGAGCTTTCTGATCCATATGCTCAGGGAAGCTCAGGAACAAAAAGAAGAATAAAAATAAATACCAGAAAACATCACAAACAACATCACCTGTTGTTTGATATGGTTGGGAATTTGGGGAGGATCAGTGGACTATTAGCTCATGCTAACCCTATCCTCCAAATAACCAAGTATTTCAAGCATTATCTGTTACCACTTCTTCTACTACTATTGCCCTTAACTACCTTTTATTGAGAGACTTCTCTTCATACTTTACTAGACACTTTATAGACATTATCTCAATGAATTCTTGCAACATTAACAAAATAGAGTTATTTACCATCATTTGCACATGAGAAAACAGAGGTGTTAAATGACTTATCTAGGGTCATTCATCTGCTAAGTAGAAGGATGGGATGTCAGTTCAGGTTTGTTGGCTTCTAATGCCTCTATTCTTCCCACTATTCCATGATGTTTCTTAAAAATCAGCTTCTTAAAAGGTCTCTTAAGAAGTTTTTAAACAGTTTCTTAAATAGTTAAATACACACTTATTATATGACTCACCAATTTCACTCCTATTTACTACCCATTAGAAATGAAAGCATTTGTACACACAAAGACATAAATACAAATGTTAAAAGAAGCTTATTTCTAATATCCCAAGCAAGGAAACAACCCAAATGGCAATCATTAGATGAAAACAGGCATACCTCAGAGATGTTGCAAGTTCAATTCCAGACCACTGAAATAAAGCAAACGTTAAAGTAGAGTGAATCTAATCTTTCTGCTGGTGGAGGGTCTTGCCTTCAATAAACACTGGGGGGTAGGGGAGGCGGGCGGAAGGGCAGGGGAAAAAAGAGATATATGTACTAATCTTTGTAAAACTTTATGTAATAAAAAAAATAAATAATAATAAAAAAAAGGGAGTGAGGTATGCCTATAGACAGATGAATTGATCAACAAAGAGATTGACTAAGAAAGATAAAAAAAATGTGGTATATTCATATAATAGAATATAACTCAGCAATAAAAAGGCAGGCACTACTGATATATACAACAACATGGGTGAACCTCAAAAACATTATCCTGAATGAAAGAAGTCAGATACAAAAAAAACTATGCATTTATCAGCTTATTTATATGACATTTCAAGAAAAGGCAAAACTGTGGGCATAAAATCTGATCAGTGAGTGGTTGGGGTTGGGATATAGTAAGTGGGGACAAACTACAAATGGGGGAGGGAATTTTTGAGTTATGTTTGCACAGCTGTTTAATTTACTAAAAATCATCAGAAAGGAGAACTAAATGGTATTTTGACTTGAATAAAACTGTTAAAAAATGAATATAGCCATTTTAATTATATAAATGACAAAGGCCCATTTCATTATTCCCAAACTAGTCAATCCCCATTTGTCCTCTGTTTTAGGCAAGCAATGATAGATTATTTGTCTATGCTAGATCTCATATCAACGGAATCATATACAGTCATGTTCTACATAATATTTTAGCCAACAATAGACTGTGCATCTGACAGTGGTCCCATAGATTGTACTGGAGCTGAAAAAATTCCTGTCACCTAGTGATGTTGTAGCCTTTATAACATCATAGCACAGACATTACCCACATATTTGTGGTGATGTTGGTATAAATAAACCTACTGTCCCACCAGTCATATAAAAATACAGCACACACAAATATATACAGTACACAATACTTGAAAATAGAATTAAAAAGTGGTTTATATATTTACTATACTAACTTTTTATTATTATTTAGAGTACATTCTTTCTACCTATAAAAGAACGTTTGCTGTAAAACAGTGTACCGTGTTACGCTGGCATCAGCTTCTTCCATCTCATAGTTACTTACTGCATCTTTAGATGGCATCATTTTCTCTTGTGCATGCGATAATTTCGTGTTGTCTTGTTCATCATGGTCCCTAAGTCTACAAAATCCACTGCTGGTGTTGCCAGTGAGAGACCACCTTCAATGACTAACCTAGAAATGAAATCAAGAGTCATTAAAGACTATGAAGGTAGAAAATCAGTGATGGTTATTGCTTGCTAATCAGTCATGTCGCATTCCACCACAGATATGATCTTGAAGAACAAGAACAAATGATGGAGGCTGTTAAAAGACCTGCTTCATTGAAGGTAACAAGACTAACTAACAGAAATTCAACAAAGGCCTATATCAGAACTAGAGAAACCCCTAATTGCCTAAATTAAAGACCAGACACGGGGGCATATCCCTCCCAGCCCCGTGATGATCATGACGAAAGCAACATGTTTGCTTGCAGTGTTGAAAGAAAAGGATGGACCTGACTATGATGTTGAATTTGCTGCTGCTCTGGGTGATTTAAACGATTCAAGATCATTCATTACATAATATGAAAGCGAGTGGTGAGTCTGCAAGTGCTAATGTGAAGGCATCTGAAGCATGTTTGGAAACTCTAGATAAGCTGATTATGGAGGAAAATTACTTGATAGAGCAAATATTCAATATGATGAAACCTCCCTTTTCTGGAAACAGATGCCTGAAAGGATTTTCAATCCTAATAAGGTCATGTCAATGCCAGGTTTCAAGGTCTTTACGGACAGAATGAGTCTAGCTTGGGAGTAATGCTGCAAGCTAGAAATTGAGTCTTTTTGTGATCTGGCACTGTGAGAACCCCAGGGCCTGAAAGCATATCAATAAGCACACACTGCCAATGTACCACAAGAATAATAAGAATTCATGGAGTAACCGGCTCCTCTTCTAAGGTACCCTCCTGAATTGCTATGCCAGAGAAATGAAGAAGTACTGCTCAGAGAATATCATACTTTTCAAGATTTTGCTTATTGCTGATAATGCTCGCAGGCATCCTCCTTTTATTGTGATCTTCATATCAAAATGATACTTCTCCTTCCGAACACCACCACTGTGTTTGAATCAAAGAGTTACAGCAGCTTTTAAAGCCTACCTTTAAAAGGAGGACCTTTGCCCAGGATGTTGCTGCAACTGAGAAAGACAATGATGCAATACAGGAAGGATTAGAGCATCTATGACTGCATTAGGAACTTTGCTTGGGCTTGGCAGGATACTACCAAGGAGCATATGAATGGCATCTGGAAGAAGATACTCAAGAAGAGGTTCATTATCTATGACTTCTAAGGGTTTTCCAATGATAAGGAGGTTGCAAAAAGCATGTGGATGAGATGCAAACTACTTTAACTTGGGTGTGGATGAGGATGTCATTGAGGAACTCCTAGGGGTGGTTTGTGAGGAATTGATTAATGAGGAGTTGTTGGCACTGAAACAGGAACCCATAGCTGTAAAAAGGCAAGAGAAAAGGAAACTACAGGAGAAGAAAAAGAAAATCCACAGCAAAGGATTTAGCAGAAGCCAAATAGCGTCCTTAAAAAAGTTTGAAAACATGAACCCCAACAGTGAAAGGTGTTCATTAATAAAGTACATGTTTGTGGTGCGTCTGCTTACAAGCAAAATTATGATGAAGAAAGAAATAAACCAAGCAAACCCACCATGGACATGTTTCTGGAAAGAGTGACACCTCCCCAAGAAGAGCCTGAGGCAGGTCCTTCAGGAGGTGTTCCATAAGAAGGCATCGCTATCCCAGGAGGTGATAGCTCCATGCATGTTACTGCTCCTGAAGACCTTCCTGTGGGGCAAGGCTGGAGATGGAAGACTATGATATTGATTATCCTAATTTTGGTTCGGCCTAATGTGTGTGCTTATGTCTTAGTTTTTAACAAAAAAGTTTAAAAACTAACAAACAAACAAAAACCACACATGAATTTTAAAAAGTAGAGAAAAGCTTATAGAATAAAAATACAGAGAAAGAAAAAAATTTTTTTGTATAGCTGTACAATGCATTTGTGTTTTAAGCTAAATATCATTACAATAGTGGAAAAGTTAAAAAATTTAAAAGTTTATAAAGTAAAAGTGTTATAGTAAGCTAAAGTTATTTGTTATTGAAGACAAATACTTTTATATAAATTTAGTGTCTTCTAAGTGCACAGTATTTATAAAGTCTGCAGTAGTGTCCAGTAATGTCCTAGGTCTTCACATTCACTCACCACTCACTCACTGCCTCACCAAGAGCAACTTCCAGTCATCCCAGCACCTGTCTCAGTGGTAGGAGCTATGGCCACCACCACATTTCCCAAACCTACTGCCAAGGCCAGCCCTGAAAGAATTCCCTTCATTTTAATATTTGGTGATGGACACATGGAAGCCACAGAAACCGTCTGTATCTACAAAAATAGTAAACAAAGAGCAATGTCCCGTTTCTGGAGGGATTATGGAGATCAGTGACACCATCCTTTCACATCTCCATTCAATAATTCAGAAGACATATATATCTTAGAAAATATCTGGGGATCATGATAAATGTGTGTGCTTGTGTCTCAGTTTTTAACCTAACGCGATGGATAAGGTGACCTTCCTGTGCACATCTTTCCTCAGCCATCTCCATTCTTGCCTGATTGGCTTGCACACAAAGTAGCCATGGTGACATGAAGGGAAGTTACGTGTGAGCTCAATAACATGGACTTCCATTCACGAAGTTCAACCTGACTTCTAACCCGACAGAGTGTTCAATCTGCCAACAACCTGCTGAACCCTGATATGGCATCATTCTCTCGGCGTACCATCCAGCTACCTGGTGGCAGTGTTTTACATTGTACACTTCCTCTATGGGAGGAGCAGCTTTATTCTCAATGGAACAGACACTTACATACTCTAAATAGAGATTTGCCTTTTCTACCCTCAATATTTCTGCTCAAACCACCATCCATTCACTTGGAAATGCCTCACTTGCCATAATAATAGTCTATACAGCCTAGCTTCTGATCAAGGAATATATCTTTTAGAAAATGAAGGATAACATGGGTCTATGCTCATGGTATCACCATCTTCCCCAATTCCTCCTAAAGTAGGTTGGCCTGGTAGAATGGTGGCATAGCTTGTAGGGCTCAGATACAGTGACAGCTGGATAGCAAAATTATGCAGGGCTGGGAAAATGTCCTTCAGGAGACAGAATGTACTCTACGTCAGCAGCCAATTTATAGCGCTGTTTATCCCATAGGCAGAATTCACAGGACTGTGATCGGGGGTGGAAAAGTAGAGACTCCTCTCATTAGTGATCCTCTGAAAACATTTTTGCATTCCATCCCCACAATCATGGGATCTGCTCCATTAGGGTAATACTTTACGATGGAGGGATGCTTCCTTGTGGAATACAGCAATGGTTCTCTGACAGTGGAAGCTGTAACTGCCAGTTGGCCATTTTGGGATCCTTAAGTCAACGAATTAAGAAGCAAAAAAAGGGTGTACTCTACTGACTGGAATGATTGAGCCAAACCAGGGGGGAATTGGAGAAAGGATATATCTGGAATGCAAGAAATTCCTTAGAGCCTCTTAAAATCCCCTGTCCTATAAGTAAACTAAATTGAAAATAAAATATAAGAAAGTCTGCTTATGGTAAGGCCCTTCAGATACAAAAGTTTAGGTCACCCTGCCAGCCAAGGAACCACAACCCACCAACACATTTGCTGAGTGCAATATTAAATGGGTAGTGGGAGAAATACCTACAAAAAGATCTACAGCCACCTGACAAGACACAGGATGAAGACTGCAGTATTTTTAAATATTTCTTCTTTATGTTGATATGAAATAATTTGTGTATATATAAAGGCCAAAGGCAGAGGCTCTGGCTGTCTGGAGTTTGAATCCCATCTCTGCCACTTGTTCTATGACCTGGACTAGGTTTAAATTTTTTTCTAGGTTTGTCTCTGCAAAATACTATGAATAATTATGTTCCCTTCTTCAGGGAGTTCCGTGACGTTTAAATGAGTTAGTAACTGTAGAGATGCAGAATAGTGGCTGGGCCAGAGGAAGCATTCAAGGGTGGCTGTCACTATCAGGGGAGGCCGTGAGAAAGCAGATATCTACAGAGCTGAATGTCTCTCGTTCAGGGAAAACTTTCCCATCGTTGTCCCAAATACCTACATGGAAAGGGACTAATTCCCAGGTTTTCACTTTTTTCTGCTTACTTTGCACTTTTTGAAGGACCTTCCCCAGCAAATTCCAATAAGGCTTACCTTCTTACTACAGCATCCTCTAGCATTTTTGTGAGGACACTCTGAGAATAGCTTATGCTTGCCAAAGGGACTTAGGGGAGGGTTAAAAATGCTAAAATTTGACCAAATCTCCAAATGAGAAATACAGCTTTAGGGGAAATCAGAGACATCTCCCTCTTTTGCTTTCACTCTCAAAATGCATTATGATGAATACTGCCCCAGGGCTGGTGTATGCAAACTTCCACTGTGCTTTTGGGAAAGATTATAATTGAATCCCCTATAATGATGGACCAAAAAAAAAAAAAAAGAGAGAGAGAGAGAGAGAGACCCAGACAGACAGGGCTCAGAGGCTGCAGATTGGCCCACTTTGGCCTGTAGTCCACAGCACCTACAATTATTCTGCAGTGATTTTTATTTATCTATTTAGTGCTCCCATTAGGCAGGGAGAGAGAGAAAAAGAGAAAGCACAAGAGAGGGAGAATCTAGTCATAATTCAGCCCTCATGGTTAGGCAGCAAACTCGAAATTGAAAAAGTTATTCAAATGGATAATGAAATGGAGCCATCCTCCTCCATGGGAAAAAGGCACAAATTGTGGGACTTTGCAAATGGCTTACATGTTGTTTGTGATGAGATTATTTAAGAGTCAGCTCAGTGATGCTATACAAGGGCATTATCCCAGCATGAATAAACCTCTGCATCAAAAGGGAGAATGAAATCTCTGCATTTGATCTGGAGATGGTCAATAACCGCCACCGAGTGGAACCAGGGCCTCTTCTGAGTTACTCAGATCTTCATTGGTGAGACTGGAAAAAATTGTCCCTTAAAACTGTGGCCCTGGATGAAATATGTCACATTGTCAAGCAATCAGCATATGTTCCTGGGTCAGGTGGGTTGAGAGGAGAGGTTGACAATAGGATGCACCTGCCAAAACAGCATGAGGCCAATCGCAGTGGCTGGTGGAGCTGTGCCACAACCACATCTCTCCCCCAAGCCATTGTGAAGGTCAGCTTGAAATAATTCCCTTTAGATGTTGAGAGTTGGTGATAGGTACATAGTGATCACTTCTACTACATGTCTTGCCTGCAATCCCAACAAAACTCAATGTGACATTTGTAGTTACAGAGCACTTTCATATACAATAGCCCAGCAGAGTAGGTAATACATTTTATCAACATTTTATAAAACTGACATAACTAAAGGTCAATGAAGCCAAGTGATTTGCCAAAGGTCACATGGTTATGTTGTGCAGCAAAGGTGTGAACCTGAGGGTCAATAAGTTATAACTAGATTTAAACCCATGTCTCATTTCATAATTGAAATATCAACATTCAGCTTTTAAAATTTGACACTTCATAACCTAGAGCAGTGCTGTGCAATACTGTACAACAGAACATTTTGTGATGATGGAAATAGTCTATATAAGCTATGCTGTCCAATATGGTAGCCATTAGCCACATGTGGCCATTGAACACTTAAGAAGTGGCTAGTGTGAATGAAGAATCTTGACTTTTATTTAATTGTAGTGAAATTAAATTTTAAAATCCCATGTGGTTAATAGCTACCATATTGGGCAAAAGAAATCTATTTATTCATTCAATAGTCAGGAGCCTAGTCTTACTCCAAGTAAACACAGTGGTTTAGGGCATGTAATTCAGAGTGAGTTATTTCACACGATATCCAGTTGAATAAGGTATGGATGAGGAAAGAGTAGAAAGCTTTGAAGAAATTCAACAAAGTGCTTAGAATCTGAGAAAATTTAGGTCTATATAATTCATATATATTAATGTTATTGAATTCATATGTAATTGGAAAAAGAAAACTATTGGAAAAGAGACTGGAAAGGAAATGTCATCACTTGTTCAGTGTTACCCTAGCAATGTCTTCCTCACATAGAACTCTGGAGAACTTGTGAAGCTTGGCATCTTGAGGCTCTGTGCTGCTTGCAGACAGAGGTCTACCAGGGAGGGATCCTCACCAGGAAAGTACCTGCAATGGAACATAGAGACAGAAACTGGAGGCCAAATGGCAGGCCTGAGACAAATACACGGTAGGCACTCAGCTCCAGGCTTTGTATTTTCAGTGGAATAGTTGAGAGAAAAGAGTCAAGGGCTGGCCTCTCTGAAGCAACTAAAGAGAATACAGGGTAATAATTCAGGAACCTTATCTGCTCTACTAAAAGCATAATATTGAAATTGATGGTTTCTTTGGGATGCCTAAACCACGCCCACCAATCAGAGCGACTGTATGCAAATTAGCCCAGCCAAGATGGCGGAGGCCGCAGCCACGGGAGAAGCCACACACTGTGATCCAGCAAGGCAGACGGAAGACCTCTGTTCCGGGATCCAGGCTGCAGCTGCGGGCGGCAGAAGTGAGCCCACACTGCAGTCCAGGGGAGACAGAAGCTGTTCCATTGGTGGGTCCCTGAATGGAGGGGTGGATGGTCCAGAGGTGGAGGTGGTCCTGCTTTGCAGCTGCAGTGCCAGGGCTGCATGGGCAGTTGCCACCTGGCTGGGGCTGAGCCCTGAGCTGGGGGTTAATGCCCCCTCCCCATGGAAGCTTTAATGAGAGGAGGGCTGCTTCCTCTCTCTCTCTCACACACACACACCCTCCTGGGCCCCCTCTCTCGCTGGCTCCATTTTCTCTGCCACAGGGGCAGGTGTCTCCTGTGAGAGGCCTCCAGTCTCCCTTCAGAGCTGGGGTAAACCCCTGGGGGAGCCAGGAGATAGAGAGATGGGCAGGGGGCAGGGCGGAGGGAACAGCAGCCTGGAGAGTTTGGGGGGAAGTAACCAAGTGGGGGAGAGGTGGAACAGGATGGAGGGAAGAACTTTATAAAAGTGTCAGTGGACAGCAGAGTTAAAAAAAGAGGATGTATGAGGGCACTGTAGGGCCTATAATGAAAACCAAGTATAGTTGTATACTGGGGACAGATTTTAAAAGTAGAAGTCAGAAAAAAAAAAAAGATAAATGATAGTGGATAATTAGGCAGGTAGATAGGTATTAAAACAGTGGAAGTAAGTAGAGAAGAATGTATGGCAAAGGTGGGATGAGAGAAAAAGAGGGAGGGAAGAAAAGTTATAAAGGGGGAGCTGGTAGAGCTTAAAAGGAGAATGGGAAAAAAGGAAGGAATGGGGGGGGAGCAAAGCAAGTCAGAGGGAGGAAGTGAAGAAAAAAATTAAGGTGGGAAGGAAGGAAAAGAGGAGGGTGGGCAGAGGTAAAGATAAAGGAAAGAAGGAATGTGGGAAGGGAAGGAGGGTAGTAGAAAAATGGGAAAAATGATGATGGAACAGAAGTAGGAAATAAGGAGGAAAGAAAAATTTATAAATGATGAGTCAGTAGGAAAAGTGTTACATAAAGGACAAAAATTGTGTGACAAGAAGAAGCCAATAAGGAAGTCAAATATAATTGTGGGTGAAGGGGATAAGATTAAAGAAGAAAGTTAATAGGGGTGACCAGGCCAGCAAAGGAGGGCAGTTAGGGGGATCAGGCAGGCAGGCAGAGTGGTTAGGGCAGGCAGGCAGGTTAGCGGTTAAGAACCAGAGGTCCTGGATTGTGAGAGTCCCCAAGAGCTCCATATTGGAGAGGGTGCAGGTTGGGCTGAGGGACCCCTCCTCCCACCCCCCACCTCCGGTGCATGAATTTCATGCACCGGGCCCCTAGTATATAAGAATTAGGAAGGGAAGTTCCAGATTCTACCAGGTGTTTGTTGTTGGGATGTAGGGGAAAGATAAGGACACATAGATGGCCTTTGTTCCAGGGAAGAGTCATGAAGACTGAGCTGCAGCTGTTGAAGGATAGCCCTCGGGCTGGAAGTAGCAAAGTTAAGAGTTCTGGGAAGCTTTTGCCTGCAAGAAGACTCCCCAGGAAATGTGCTTTACAGTGTAAGGACATCAATTATTTCAATCGATGAGAAGTTCAGCGGTAGGGTGGATTCAGGGTTGGTTATTTTTATTTTATTTAATTCTCATGACAATTTCATGAGGGAGGTTCATTGGATAGCCACAAAGAAGGTGAGACTTTGGGAGGTGAAATTACCTGCCCAAAGTCACACAGCTGGTAAGTGGCACAATGAGGGATAGACCCCTATAGCCTCAGGTACATAAAGTAGCTAAATATTTTATTCTGATGAGGTTTCACTTATGAAAAGGATCTTTAGTATCCTATGACAGCATTAGGACAAGGTTATTGTTATGATTTCCATTTCATGAAGGTCAGAATTCACAGTGCTGAGAGACCATGAGGGTAGTGTCCAAATCACACAGCAGGGGAAACGAGAGATGAACTCTGTGGCTCCAAAGGCAGAGCTTTCTAACAGAACTACCAGCTGCGATTTCATGGTCCCCACACCTGACAAAAGAATAAACAAACACAATCAAACAACACACCCCATGGTGCCCACCGAATCTCCCGGAAGCCTCTGTGCCCACCCACTGCCCAATGGATGTGTTCTCTGATGCCAGTCTCATTGCTTTTCCCACAAGAGTGCCATTCTGTGAAAATGAAGAGGCTGAGAGGAGCACATCCCAGATACAAAGCAAAGTGAAGAAGCAGACCCAGCGTCTGCAGCCACAGGGCGACCACCTCAGCAGAAATTGACCCCCAGTGATTCAAGGACAAAAGGGAGTCCTGGCTAAATCTAGGAGGTGGCATCTCAAATGCCAAGCCATCTGACCTTCCCTCTCTATTTAAAGTCTCTCACTGGATAATGCATCAAAAAGTAGCCTATAAACCAGCAAAAAAAAAAACACGAAGCCATAAGCCTGCATGAAGGACTTCAAACATATGCAGCCTGTATGTAACCTGGTGAAACGGTATTATTTTTGGTTGTAGAGAACTTCCACAACTGGAAGGTCTAAAACACATTCAATAGCTACATCTAAGCCTATGTAAAGAGCTCACATCGTTTTTCAGAATATAATGATCCATTTATTATCTTATCTGTTGCCAATGCCACTTAACACCGAGAAACTGATCAGCACACAGCCTAAAATGTTTAAGACTTTGGAATGGAAATAACTGCCAAATATGAATTAAGTTGATAAAAATAATTCCAAACATGATTAGAGTCCCTCTGTTGTATATCCTGCACAGCAGGTGGGAAATCCTTGAGAAGAATTAGGGAAAGGTTTAGGAAAAGCAGATTAATGGAAAAACAATTAAATGTGTTTTAAAAGCAGTACAAAACATATTTTAAATGACAATTCTTCCATGAGCAGTGTTAAAAGGTACTTGGGCACAAGTGAAAACCAGGCACTTGGTTTAAATGTAGATCATGTGGTAATAAACGGAAATGCATCCTTGGGGTACAAATACACACATGGGAGATATTGGGAAGTGTCACATATAAGTGGTTCTCTTTCTTTTTGTCTTTATATTTAATCGCATATGTGATATAGAAAAACATTCTTATTGTAAAGATCCAAAAGGTATGAAAGTATATAAAATGAAATGTAAAGATCCCCCAGGATGCCACAATCTCCTCACTTGCCCTCCTCCCCATGTACATTTTCCCTGCTGAGTTAACTACTGCTTCTGATCTTCTTACTATTCATCTCCCTACATATAGTCACACATGGACACATACTTTGGGGTATTTTTTCTTACAAAAATGTAGCTGGCAATGTAAATATTATTTTGTCACTTTCCTTTTTCCACATATAAATATATAGTGGAGCTATTTTCATGTCAGTAGATGTATATCTACTTTACTTTCCAATGGCAAGCATAGTGTCTCATAGAATGGATAGTCCATAATTTATTTAGCAGGTGTCTGACTGATGATATTTTTGTGTTTGAAATGCTTTATTAACAAGAGTTCCAGAGAAGGCTTGTTTGCCTATTTTCCAAGAGATAGCAGAGAAAGGATCATTTCTGGTAGACTCACTTAACACTCACTTATGAATGAGATAGATTGCAAGGCAGTCTCTTCTGAGCCAGTAATGTCAGTGCTGCCCCTATTGTCAGGCCAGGTAGCCACTGCCACGGCCCCTCTTCTTGGCTTATGGGCTTTGTTTATTTATTTATTTAAAAGAACAGTTTATTGATTTTTAGAGGGAGGAAGGGAGAAGAGATAAACACTGATGTGAAACACTCCTGCATGGGCCCTACTGAGCATATGTCCTGACCAGGAATTGGACAGGCAACCTTTCAGTACATAAGACGATGCCCAACCAATTGAGCCACACTGGCCAGGGCACTAAAGGACATTTTAAACAATGGGACTTAGGAAGATGATCTATCAGATTTTTGCATCTCCCAAGTATAAAACCAAGCTAATTACTCAACTTGTCTAAGCCTTGGTTTTATTTTATGAAAGACTAGGGGCTCGGTGCACAAAAAGTTGTGCACTCAGGAGGTTCCCTCAGCCCGATTTGTGCCCTCTCACAGTCTGGGACCCCTCTGGGGATGTCCACCTGCTGGTGTGCCTGGTCAGCCTGGGTGAGGGGCTGATGGCTGTTTGCAGGCTGGCCAAGCCCCCCCAGTGTGGACCCTCACCCCATTGGGGTGTGGCCAGCCTGGGTGACAGGCTGAGGGCCGTTTTTAGGCTGCCCACAGCCCCTTCAGGTTTTGGGTCCCTACTGGGGTACCTAGCCAGCCTGGGTGAGGGGCTGATGGTTGTTTGAAGGCTGGCCAAGCCCCCCAGTGGGGCCCCTCACCCCATTGGGGTGTGGTCAGTCTGGGTGCAGGCCTGAGGGCCATTTTCAGACTTTCAGGCTGCCCACAGTCCCTTCAGATTTTGGGCCCCTACTAGGGTACCTGGTCAGCCTGGGTGAGGGGCTGAGGGTTGTTTTCAGGCTGCCCACAGCTCCCATTGACCCAACGTCCCAGCAAAGCTGGCTGGAAGCAGGTTCTGGGGTTTATTTATCTTCTATAATTGATACACTGTTCACTTAAGCCGAGGCCCAGGCAGGTAATGAAGCCTTCTGTTGGCTTCAGCTCTGTGGCTTCTATAATTGAGACAATGTTGCAAATATGTTGTTGCCTAGAGCCGAGAGAAGCCCAGGCAGCCGGCAAACAGTTTTACTCCTGCTGCAACGGAAGCTGCCTCTTTACTCAGCTCCGTGACTGCCGGCCTCCATCTTGGATGGGTTAATTTGCATACAGTCTCTCTGATTGGCTGGTGGGTGTGGCTTAGGCATCCCAAAGAAACGGTCAATTTCAATATTACGCTTTTATTAATTAGATGAGGATGATAATCCAACCCAACAGAGCTTGTGGGAGGATCAAATGTGGCAAAATGGTATATAATATAACACAATGGTCAAGAACATGGTATATAATATAACACAATGGTCAAGAACATACCTCACCCAGGCTGGCCAGGTACCCCAGTAGGGACCCAAACCTGAGGAGTCACAGAGACTTGGGATTGGATGGTTGCTTTACCACTGACCTACAGAAGGGCCTTGAGAGAGTCTTTTAACCTCTCTGCAATTCAATTTCCTTATACATAAAATGCAGAAAGATTTAACTTTAAATGTGAGTTTGAGAACTAAATAAGATAGCATTCAACCTGGCATGTGAGAAATATCCAGTAACTTTCTTAATACCAAATGTCAGTTCTCTTCCTGTGTTTTTTTGAATGTTGATTGCAAACCTTCAAGTGAAGAACATAGTATGACTTCACTAAGAAAATGTGGTGACATGGTTACTAATGCTTATTTCTTTGCTGTCTTGTAGTCAATTTAACACATATTGTTTTTTCATCCTCATAAATACCCCCATGGTAGCTATAAAATCTCATGATTCCTCTCTAGGGTTTATCACCATAGAAGACAATTCCATCTGGGTCTCTCATGTTTCTGCACATCTTGTGAAGAGAGGCACGCACGGTCTTTTTGTGGACTATCTTATTAACAGTGTTTCTATACTAAGTGTCAGCCTCTGGAACAGAGCAGATTTGTTTATTGTCCTGTAAAATAAAGATTATGTTCCCTTCTAGGGCAAAAATAAGGTTTGCATCAGCCCATTATAAAGAATTTGTGTTTCCTAAGGTTGAAGGTTCCCAACTATGGTGAGAACCTACTGTGTGCATAGCATCCATCTGGGCCACTCTGGGAGCCCCGTGGGATTTGGGGCAAGGGAAACTGATGCTAACATAAAACTCATACTGCTGGTGAGTAAGAAAGTACTTTGTCTCGGACCCAGAAGTTTCATCCATAAACTATAGCTGACTAACCTGTTAGCTTCTAAGTAGGATAAAATCTTAGACCCATCTTAGTTTTTCACAGCCATTAAATACATTGAACTGCCATTTATTCACTAGAAAGCAAGGACCTTCTTGACCTTCATATCCTCCACCTTTATATATTTCAACACTGAATCTTATCAATGTAAATATAGGAGTTTTGAAAATGCTGTTCTATTTGCCCAGAATGCTTTTCTCTTACTTCTTTCTGTTCACTCACACTAGTTCTTCCAACCCTACTGAAGCTCCACTTCCTCAGGAAAAGTTAAACTTCCTTGATTCCATAACTATGTAAAATCCATCTATTATCTGCCCAACACCATTCTTTATAGTACCTGCCCATAGTTGATATTTTACTTTTATTTTAAATCATTTACTATTTTATATTTACTTATATTATTTAAAAACTAGAGGCCTGGTGCATGAAAATTCATGCACTCGGGGGGAGGGAGGGAGGTCTCTCAGCCTGGCCTGTGCCCTCTCACAGTCCGGGACCCCTCAGGGGATGCCACAGTTGGAGCCCTTGCTCCTTACTGCCCGCCTGCTCTCTGCTCCTTACTGATCGGCTCACTGCTCCTTAGAACTGCTGTGAAGGCAAGAAAGGTTCCCACCACTCTAGCTTCACTTGCGAGCCATGAGCCTGGCTCAGGGCTTCTGGCTGAGCAGCACTTCCCTGTGGAAGCACACTGACCACCAGGGGGCAGCTCCTGAATGCCTGCTGCCTGGTGGTCAGTGAGTGTCATAGCAACTGGTCATTCTGCCATTTGGTCCATTTGCATATTACCCTTTTATTATACAGGATGCTTTAATTTGCTTCCTCTCACCCAGGACTATAAGCTCTGTGGAGAGAAGAATCATGCCTATTTTTCACTCTATATAGTATACTTATTATTTAGCACAATATTCAATGAATATGGATTTAATGCTTAATAAGTAGATAGGGTAGAAAATGTTATCTCAGTTTTTTTTTTACATATACCATATGGATCCCACCCACATGCAGAATAAAAAAAATGAACAAAAAAACCCCCAGAAAAAAAAATACAGAAACAAACTCATAGATACAGAGAACAAACTGATGGTTGACAGATGGTAGGGGGACTAGGGACTGGGTGAAAAAGGCAAAGAGACCAAGGAGTACAGATTGATAGTCACAAAATAGTCATGGGGATGTAAAGTAGAGCATAAGGCATATAGTTAACAATATGGTAACAACTATGATGGTATCAGGTGGACACTAGACCCATTGGGTCATCATCTCATAAGTTATATATATGTCCACTTGAAACTAATATAATATTAAACATTAATGTTTAGTCCTGCCCTAGTGGCTCAGTTGGTTAGACTTTCAGCCCTTATACCAAAAGGTTGTGGCTTCATTTCCCAGTCAGGACACATACCTGCTGGTTTGAACCCCGGTAGGGGCACATATGGGAGGCAACTGATCTCTCTCTCTCTCTCTCTCTCACTCTCTCTCTCTCTCTCTCTCTCTCTTCCTCTCTCTCCTTTTCTCTCTCCCTAAAATCGATAAAAACACATCCTCAGTTGAGGATTAAAATTGTTTTTAAATTACAAATTAAATTAAATTTATAAAGAGGCAGGGAGGAATGATAAACCAGTTTTTGGCTTAAACCATTTAGAAATAAAGAAACCTAAAATCACATGATATGTTAATTTATAGTAGTTTCATCTCTCTATTTGGGAAATCCCCAGTAATGTCAGTTTAGCATCTTTTGTCTAGCTATCTGTTGCTCAGTAGTGAAGAAATATATAGAATCCTCAGGGCGACATAAAAGTATTACAAGCTAAGTAAGATTTTAAAAATATGATATGTAGCACAATTATATCTTTAGATTTTTCCATTGATGTGTAATAGTCCAAATCAACACATTTGCATTCTATAACACATATCCTTAAATTGCCTACTTAACACTTAGAGAAGAAAAGGAAGGAAATACATTTCCCTTGGATATCTCAGTTTTAGAGATGAGAAAAGCGAGGTTTAGAGACAATAAGTGGGTTTTTCATGGTCACACAGCCACCAAGTGCAGTACCAGGTCTGACATTCAGGTTAGTAAAAGTGTAAGTTTCTTTCCATTGAGGTTGTTTCTGTGAATCCAAGAGAGACTAG
>PVJC01020910.1:0-28696 GCA_004026665.1 Murina feae
GAGTTTAAGTCCTGGGTTTTTTTTTTTTTCTTTTTTGGTTGCTAAATAAATTTAGTCAGCAATAGTGTCTGTGCTACTAGATAAAATAATGAATATTTCATTCATATATGATGTTAAAATTTTCAACAGCTTTTATATAGCACCAAATTTTGGCTTTAAAACCATATATTTCCTAAGTTTCTAGCCAATAAAATCAGTTTAAGATTGTGAGGAAGATGGAGAGTGATGGAGTAATAAAAATACTTTGATATTATAAATTCTGGGATTCTATAGGTAAATACATTATCTTTAGTTCTGTGTAGTACTGTGATGTTTTTGAAATCATTTAATTATGACTGTTAATAACAAAAAAAACACATAACTTTTAAGGTAAAATTGTTTAAATGCAGGTGAAATAAATTATGAAAGAAAATAATTAGCAAAATCTTGAGTAAGTTTTCCATTTCAGGGTTTTATTGATGACAATAGAAGGCCTCCTGTGAATATTGAACTCTTGAGATTATGAGACTTTTCAGGAAAGGAGAGCACCATTAGAATTAAACTCTTATAGGCCTTATTTTTTATATTGGTTAGTCTATCCTATATAATAAAAGGTTAATATCCATATTGACCAAATGGCAGAACAATCAGTTGCTAAGATACGCAGTGACCACCAGGGGGCAGATGCTCAAAGCACGAGCTGCTCCCTAGTGGTCAGTCCACTCCCACAAGAGGATCGCTGCTCAGCCAGAAGCCAGACTAATGGCTGGCAAACACAGTGGTGGCGGGAGCCTCTCCCTACTCCACAGCAGCACTAAGGATGTCCAAATGCCAGCTTAGACCTGCTAGCCATCAGTCAGACATCTCCTGAGGGCTCCCAGACTGCGAAAGGGTGCAGGCTTGGCTGAAGGACACTCCCCCCCCCCCCAGTGCACGAATTTCATGCACTGAGCCTCTAGTCTTTAATAATCAAGAGTTCCCTTGGAATCATGAGCATATGCTTAACAGATAGTAGATGAAGCTCAGAGGCATAGATTGTAACTTTTAAGAAACAAAAATGCAGCAGAATAAAATTAAAGATTGTGGATGAAAAGGGGTACTATGATAAATCATAAATTCCTAACTAGGCAGGTGATGGGGGGTAGTCAATGCGAACTTCTAAGATCATAACTTCTAACATTAGAAGTTACATGCTCCAAGCCTGTAACTCCTTTAGTGAAAGGCGTTTAAGCAAGCCCTATCCATCTAAGTTGCACACCTTTGAAACACCAGAAACAATGTCCTTTGAAGGCATAACAGGGATCAAGAGACCACATAACTATCCAATCACCTGCAATCCAATCACCACCTTCATTTCTCTCACCTTCATGTAATTTTCTGTTTCCTTCTTCATGTCAAATGCATAGAAGAAACTGCAAAACTGTTATTCTTCTGAGCATTTTAGATCTTGCTAACTGGCAATTGCCATCAGTTTTGGCTCAAATAAAGTCTTATAAAAATTCTCCACAGGTTCGGACAATTCTTATGCTGACAACATCTAATTGGCTTTATTGAACAATTCTTGAATTGAGCAGAGTTCCATCCAGCAGTAGAAAAGGTCTCCAATAATTTCTACAAAATGGAAAGATTTATAGGCAGAAGGAAGTCAGCACAAGGAAGTTAGAAGAGTAGATTATTTCAGACAAGGTCACCTTCCCTTAGGGAAAGATGGGGCCTTATCTGGAAGATTATCTTACTATTTTTGATGTGGAAAATCAAGAGCGATTAGTTTAAAGTACACTCCTGGGAGATACTGAAACTGCAATTAGGTTAGGTATGAAGTCTTGGAGGGGCTCAGTGCTAGAACAAGAGCCTCCATTTTCGGTCTGCTGTTTCTTTATAACAATACTGTAGAACTGAATATGGCTTGCTTAGTAGCTCCAATAGAGATAGAACTACTCATAGGTTTTCTTAAACCTTGGAGTCCTCAAACTTTTTAAACATTGGGCCAGCTACGGCAGGGGACAGGATCAGAGCCAGTGATCACAGAGGCCTGGGCTCTGTGAAGCCAGTGATCAGAGGGGCTTGGGGGTCTTCTGCCCAGCCCTGGATCTTTGGCCAGAGGCTACAGGCATGAGCAGGGGTAGAGCTGGGATTGGAGGAGCAGGGGTGAAGCCGTGGTTCAGAGTGAACTACAGAGGAAACACCTTTTCTGACTGCTCATTGGCTAAGTTCCCTGTATGCCACTGGTAATATTCTTAGTAACTTGGGTAATAAGAATCCAAAAAGGCAATCTAGGGTTTTTCCACCACACTCCTGGAGGAAAAAAAAAAAGGTCCACTGCTGGAGGGCTAAAAAATGTCATATCCTGCCCTAGTCAGTTTGGCTCAGCAGATAATGCCTCAGCCTGCTGTATGTAGGGTCTGGGTTCAATTCTGACCAAAGGCATGTACCTAGGTTGCAGGCTCCTCCCTGGCCAGGGCCCAGGTCAGGGCATGTGCAGGAGGCAACCAATCAAAGTGTTCCTCTCACTTTGATGTTTCTCTCTGTTTTTTCCTTCTCTTCCACATTCTCTAAAAATCAATGAAAACATATCCTTAGGTGAGGATAAAAAAAATAAAAATAAATGTCATATCCTATGAAAGGCACATCTTGAAAATGCCTAAAGAGAGTTGTCATTTCTTCATGGTGAAGGGACTGGAGTCTGTGTTGATGAAAACACCTTGGTGGCTGTGGTGACTAACAGTGGCTGTAGCAGTGGGGTGATGGGGCTGGTGGCTTCCCTGATTAGCCTGATCACCTCCCACAAAGGGGGGCCAGACTGTGGCTTAGGCCTGCTCCCCAAGGGGAGCAGGGAATGAGCCTAAGCCATCAGTAGGACAGTCCCTGAGGGCTCCCAATATGTAAGAGGGGGCAGGCTGGACTGAGGCACCCCCACCAGTGTATGAATTTCGTGCACTGGTCCCCTAGTCAAATCTAATAAAAGAGAAATATGCTAATTGCATCACTCCACTACATCCTAAGCCACACCCTCCAGCCATTCAGAGCGACTACATGAAAATTAACCGAACCAAGATTGCGGCCAGCAGCCACAGAGCTAGAGCAAATAGGTGGCTTGGTTACTCCAGCAATGGAAGAAGCTGCCTTCCTAGGCAGGCTATGGCCTCTGCTCAAGGCTACAAAGTTTCAATTACAGAAGATAAATAAACCCCAGATAGCTGCTTCTAGCTGGCCAGCCTCACTGGGAGCTTGAGTGGCTAGGGGTTGTGGCCAACCTGCAAATAGCCATCAGCTCCTCACCCAGGCTGGCTGCACCCTCATAGGGTGAGGGTCCCTGCTGGGGGGCTTGGCCAACCTGAAAATGGCCCTGAGTCCCTCACCCAGGCTAGCCAGGCACCTAAGCAGAGGCCCCCACCTTGAAGGGGCTGTGGCCTGCCTGCAAACAGCTATCAGCCCCTCACCCAGGCTGGCCAAGCACCCCAGCAGGACCCCCACCCTGATCTGGGACACCCTTCAGGGCAAACCAGCTGGCCCACACCCATGCACCAGGCCTCTATCCTATATAATAAAAGGGTAATGTGTAAATTGACCCTAACAGCAGAATCACTGGGAATGACTGGTCACTATGACACAAACTGACCACCAGGGGGTAGATGCTCAATGCAAGAGCTGCCCTGGTGGTCAGTGCACTCCCATAGGGGGAGCTCTGCTCAGCCTCAATCCAGGTTGAAGGCTGCCAGTAGAGCAGTGGTGGTGATGGGAGCCTCTCCTGCCTCCTCAGCCGCTCTAAGAATGTCCGACTTCAGCTTAGACGTGCTCCCCATTGGCAAGTGGACATCTAACGAGGGCTTCCAGGCTGCCAGAGGAATATCTGACTGCCAGCTTAGGCCCAATCACCCAGAGAGCAGGCCTAAGCCAGTTGGTGGACATCCCCTAAGGGGTCCCAGTCTGTGAGAGGTCACAGGCTGGACTGAGGTACCCCCACTTCTGCAAGTGCACCAATTTTGTGCACCTGGCCTCTAGTCTATTATACAATATTATAGCTATAATTAACCAAAAACCTGTAATGTGCACTCAATCATTTGTTAAGAATGTAACTAACATGTTTTGTTCTTCCATAATTTAAAAAAAAAAGAAGAAGAAAACTCAAAGTCACCTGAGTAAAATCACAGAACTAGTAAATGATTATCAGGCTTGGCAAATAATGCTGCCCAAAATCATTCATTTAGCAATACAAGAGTGTACACAAAAAAACAAACATGAAAAAATTCTGTATATATAAAGAAGTTATATATAGACAGAGAGACAGACACTAAATTTTGGTAAGTTTTAACTTTAAGGGAATGATAAAAAAATAAAAAAGTTGTGTTTTTCAACATCAAATATGTATGACTTCTATGAGTTCTTTTTATATAAATCAGGATTTATATTTCTAATTTTTATTTAATATTCCCTTTTAAAGTTCTTTACCTCTGGCATATTTTGCTTCCTTTAAGAAAATAGATGCATTTAATAAGAAATTACCATGAACAAAAGCAATGCTAGTAACATTATAGGAATATGCTGAAAAAAAAACAGTCACTACACACATAAAATAAACACTGTCAAAATTAAAGAGAAAAATAGGTAACTTAAAAATAATAGTTGGAGCCCTGACCGGTTTGGCTTAGTGGAGCCAGCAGACTGAAGGGTCCCAGGTTTGATTCCTGTTAAGGGCATGTACCTCGGTTGCAGACACATCCCCATTAGGGGGTGTGCAGGAGGCAGTTGATCGATGTTTCTCTCTCATCGATGTTTCTAACTCTCTATCCCTCTCCCTTTCTCTTTATAAAAAATCAGTAAAATGTATTGAAAAACAAACAAAAAAATAATAGTTGGAGACTTCAATACTCTAATCATAATATATAGGAAACTAGTCAGGAAATTCGCAATTGCAGAGAAGACTTGAATAACCCTATCAATTAAATAGATATAACAAAAATTATAGATCTCTCCATCCAAAAACAGCAGAATACGTATTCTTCTCAAATGCACATAAAACATTCTTCATAACAGTCTATATGTTAGTATAAGCCTCAATAACTTAAAAAGTATCTTCTAATAACAATGGAATTAAATTCCAAACCAACAGCATTAGGGAATTTGGAAGATATATGGCAATTTAAAAATACATTCCTAAATAACACATAAATCAAAAAAGAAAACATGAGGAAAACTAGTAAATATTTTGTAATAAATCAAAATGAAAGCACAATAGCAAATTTGAGGGACTCAGCTAAAAACAAACTTAAAAGGTCTATACTATAAGAAAGGAAACATATAAAATCAATAAACCAATCTTCCATTATAAAGAACTCGATACATGACAGACTAAACCATGAACCAAGAATTACATTCCCAAAAAACACACTTTACAAATGAAACCTAAATATAGATAGTCTTAGTTTAGCAAAGACTGAATTTTGGTAACAGACCTATTTTATCCATCTATCTATCATCTATCTATCTATCTATCTATCTACTTATTTATTTATTATTTTTAATACTCCTCCAAGGATGGTTTTATTGATTTTTTTTAGAGAGAGAAACATTGATGTGAAAAACATCTGTTGGTTGCCTCCCATATGTACCCTGAGCAGGGATTGAACCTGCAACCTAAGTATGAGTCCTGACGTTGAATCAAACCCACAGCCTTTTGGTACAGGATGACACTCCCACTAACCGAGCCACCCAGCCAGCGGGTAACAGACCTATTTTGAAAGATATACTAAAAACTGCTTCACACTGAAAGGAAGTGACACCAGATGATATACTGAATCTTCTAAAAATATTTTCGAAAGGTAATTATGTTGGTACTTATAAAAGATAAATTTTTAAGTGATTTATATGACAATTGAAAAAAGTTATAATAATATTGTACTGTGCTTGGCATTTTAAATATACATTGTATCAACTTTAACAATTTTAATAGCTTTACATTTGAGAATTTACAAAATATACATATATATGTGTATCCATATCCACATCTATATTCATATTTATTTCTATGCAGAAGGGAAGAGGGAGGGAATGGAGATACTATATGGGAAATAAGGAAATGACACCAGATACTGAAATCCAACATCATCCAAAAGTCATAATAACAATGAATTCAACATATCTGTTTCAACATTATGGCCCACTTCCTTATGACAAAGTTGCTTTTGAAATGTTTACTTGATTTGATATAATTTCCCCATTGGAAAATAAATATGAATCTTACATAGCACTGCACAATGCTTGTAAATTGTGAACTGTAAAAAAACATTCTGCAAATTAAAATGAATTAAAGTGAAATAAAAACATGACTGCTATTTAGTTTGTTCAGATCTTGCGATTTGAGTCTTTTATTGTGGTAAGGAGTGTCTGTATTTAAATTCCTGTCCAGAGATCTAAACGTCTGCCATTGCTTGTTATGAAAACCACCTCTCAGTTTCCTCATGTGTCAGATGTACAGAGGAAGAGTCCAAACCTTACAAAGATGTTGTAATGCTAAAATGATTTAATATACTTAAAGCACTTAGGATATTATCTGAAATATTCTAAACACTAAATATTATATTTTATTATTATTTAGAGTTATAATGATGTTTTTGTTTAAGTAATAAAAATAACTTCGAACATGATAAATTCAATTTTACTGAAATTCATTTAAAAGGAAACTCCCAAACATGTGTTTCAGCTTTATGTATTGATTTCAATGGGAAAAACAGAGAAAAGCCGGTCAGGGAAGAGAAACAGACAGTCCCAGATGGTGTTCTGTCCCTTAAAAAAGGCTGGAAGCTAGATTTACACGGGCAGAGCAGAAAATGTAACTTCATTTAGACATAGAATTTAAAAGAAATAAACAAAAAATACTTTATTGATTTATAATTTTAACTATTGCCTAACATGTGATTTGCTCTGTATATTACATATCTGAAAAATATGTATCAGCTATAGAATATGAGGTGAAGGCTATGAAAAGAGGGTAGAACTTTCTCAATGTAATGTTTGAACAGTCTGTGTTGAGAGAATGGAAAGGAAGGACTGCCTCTTTAACCAGGTTTCTCTTCAGGTTTCTTTCCTTTCTTCATGGCATTGCTATTCCTGTCAGACTTAGACTTGAAACCTAGGATGTTTCTTTGATTCAGACTACTTCCTCATTCAATTCATCTTCAGTTAGATTATTTTTAATCTGGCAAACTGCGCAATTTACTTTCCATTTGCACTGCTAACACTGTATCAGACATTGCAGTATTTTTCTGTTTAATTCAAAAACCATTCTTTTTCCTTCTAGTTTGGCAAATTGGCACAGATGTTCCTTGGCTACACAGTGAAGTTCTAGAGAATATATGAAGCTGCAAATTAGTTATAGCACAACCTCATGGAAGTATGAATTGACTCTTACATTAAAGCAAGATGATATAGTATAGCTTTATGATATAGCGTAAAATACAAATTAACACACACTGCTGGGGAAAAGCACAAGGCAAAATATATTCCACCTTCTAGGGCTGTTCTCACTACAGAGAGAGAATCTTGATCAAACTCTACTTTTATTAGGATAATTTCAGTGACAGCCCTTTGTTTTCTAAAAATCAGGCAACTTGTTTTATTTTAAAATATGTTTTTATTGGTTTTAGAGAGTGAGGAAGGGACAGTGATAGATAGAAAAATCAATGAGAGAGAAACATCATTGATCCGCTGCCTCTTGCACTCCTCTATTGGGATGGAACTGGAAACCGCGGCATGTGCCCTGCCAAACCGGGAATCAACCAGTGACCTGTTGGTCTCCTGGTCGACACTGCACCGCTGAGGACACCGCCCAGGCTCGGAGGTAACCTTTGAGCTGCACTGCCCCTCTTTTAGCTTAATCTACCCTAAACTCTTCATGATTTTATTCTTTCTAATTGCCATTTCATCATGTTCCTCCCTCACTAAGTGACCTACAATGGCTTCTTATTGCAACCGAATAATCTCCTAATGCAGTGGTTCTCGACCTTCCTCATGCCACGACCCTTTAATACAGTTCCTCATGGTATGGTGACCCCCAACCATACAATTATTTTTGTTGCTACTTCATAACTGTAATGTTGCTACTGTGATGAATCATAATGTAAGTATCTGATATGCAGGATGCATTTAGGTGACCCCTGTGAGAGGGTTGCGACCCACAGGTTGAGAACTTAATGCTTTGAAGTTTTCTCACAGCTTAGCTTCTGGCTGCATCTTCCATTTTTGCACCAACTTGCTTTGCCTTAATACTAGTACACTAACCAGATATCTACTTACACTTCTTTTTAAATACTGGCACTTTCCTTTCCAAATACAAATGTCGTTTTCTTCGTGGAAGATTTGCTGCTTACCCTACTCATAAATTATTTTTCTTTTTTATACACCTAAACACATTCAAGTAAAAATTTTTCCGTTCCCATTGCTTAGCACCTTTCTATACATTAGTAGTTGCTAATGATTTAAAAAGAAAAGGGTGGATTGTGAGCTCGGCAGGTTTAAGAGTCACTTCAGTCCAAAAGTTGTCTACACCATGGCAGGGGGCAGACTGTCAGCCTATTTTTCATGGTGTATATTTTTGCTGTCCACCATTTAAACACTTTTGTTTGTTATTAAACAGATTTTCTTAGATAAGAGAGCCTGAATTATTCTTTAAATCAAGATTCTAGATTCTGTTACTCAGAGTGGTCACAAATAGTACTCACGTACAGACATAAACCCATTCTTATTTTCTTGAGGTAACTGTAACTTCATCTCTGGTTTCTGCCAACCAGGAAGTCCCACCTCAAAGAGTTATGTGAGCAAAACCAATTTTATTTCCTTTAAGCTACCTAATAATCTGAGTATATTTGGTAGTACAATGTAGCCTACAAAGATTAATATATAAATTGATAGTGAAATATGAGTGTTACCAGAACAACAAATCAAAATAAGAAAAATTATAAAATTTTAATAACTATATTTTGCAAAAATACTGTTTATAGATGCCACATAAACTGATTTTAGAGGCTAAAAAGCAGATCATATTTATCAGGAATAAAATATTTAGTAACTGTGCTGTCTACAATAATGAAAGCAAACCAAGTGATTACTAGGAGAAAAAATTGAAAAACGTTGGTATATTATTAAATATTGACTGTTGAGGGCTGAGTTTAGCACAATATTATAAGAAAAAGATAAATCCAGGCAAGAATTAGCCAGTTTCCAAACAGAGCTGAAAGTAAGTTACTTCTGTAAATGTAAGACCTTTCAGAGTGAGAGATGACAACAACTTCTGGCTCTAAACAACAGGAAATAGAATGCAAAGGTTGTGAGGAAAGCACCATTACCTGCTCCCTCTAAATGGAGGCAAAGCTCTGATTAAACATGTCGACCTTGAGGCAAAGCTCTGATTAAATATGCTGACTTACGACCCAGACTACTGTTTCACCTGGTTCAAAATTTTCTGTAATTGAAGGGGAAAAGATGACAATAAAGCAAAGGAAAAAAAAAGTTGAGTTAATAGAAGAAAAAAACATACATATGTTATTAGCAGCACATTAAATGGAAAGCAGAGTTAAGAGACATTATTTTAGTAATTTTAAACATACTACTTTGAAATGATTTTAGACTTATAGGAAAGTTATAAAGAACCAGCGGTGCCTCTATATTCTTCAAAAGGCTTCCTCTAATATCAACATCTTATATAACCATGATACATTTATCCAAACTAGTATTTTAATATAGGAACAACACTATGTAGGTAAACTATAGACTCTATTTGAGTTTAGCCAGTTTTCTTTCTACTAGTATCCTTTTTTCTGTTCTAGGATCCAATCGCAATAACAATTTTTCAGTCTTTCTTTTCCATGATCTTTATACTTGAAAACTACAGATCAAGGCATATTCGAATGTCACTCATTTTGGGATTGACTGAAGTTTTCTCATGCTTAGATTGGGCTTGTGAATGTGAGGGAAAGTATTACAAAGGTAAGTATACTTTCGTTTTCTGTCCCCTTAATTTTGCATTCCAAAGTGTTATATAAATCAAATCATGTAATATGTAGACTTTTGAATCTGACTTATTTTTATTGATTTCAGAGAGGAAGGGAGAGAAAGAAACATCAATGATGAGAGAGAATCATTGATTAGCTGCCTCCTGCACACCCCACCTGAGCATGTGCTCTGACTGGAATTCGAACCATGACGTCCTAGTTCATAGGGCAATGTTAAACCACTGAGCTATGCTAGTTGGGCTGAATCTGGCTTTTTTTGCTTAGCAAAACACATATGAGTAATTCATGTTTTAAAGAACCAGTAACCGATTTTTAAAAATTGTTGAGCAATATTTCATTGTTTATATGTACCACAGTTTGTTTATCCATTTACCTGTTGAAATACTACTTACTTCCACCTTTGGTGAAAGTGGTAAAAGCTGTTATAAACATTCAGCCACAGTTTTATGTGAACATAAGTCTGTAGTACGCTTGGAAGAATACCTAGAAGAAGGATTGTGAGATGTATGGTAAGTATATATATATATATATATATATATATATATATATATATATATATATTAAATATATTTTATTGATTTTTTTTACAGAGAGGAAGGGAGAGGGATAGAGTTAGAAACATTGATGAGAGAGAAACATCAATCAGCTGCCTCCTGCACACCTCCTACTGGGGATGTGCCCGCAACCAAGGTACATGCTCTTGACCAGATTCGAACCTACGACCTTTCAGTCTGCAGGCCGATGCTCTATCCACTGAGCAAAACCGGTCAGGGTGGTAAGTATATTTTCAACTTTATAAGAAGGTATCAAACATTTTAAAAGAAAAGTGCTTGTGCTAGTTCATATTCCCAACAGCAAAGTGCATATGTCCAGTTACTCCACATCCTAACCTAAACTTATTATTGTCTGTTTATTTCATAACAGTCCTTTTGGTGAGTGTGGACTAGTATCTCATGGTATTATTTGCATTTTCCTAATGACTAATGACATCTATATTTCATGTGCTTATTTCTCATCCATTTTTCTTCTTTGTGCTCAGATCTTTTGCCTATTTTTAAAATATGTTTAACTTTATTTTGAAACTAGAGTCCCAGTGCACGAAAATTTGTGCACTGGTGGGGGGTGTCCGTCAGCTCACCATGTGCCCTCTCACAGTCTGGGAGTCCTCAAGGGATGTACTACTGATGGCTTAGGCCTGCTCCCACAGCAGTCTGGCCTCCCTCTAAGGGAGGAAACCAGACAGGCCAATCAGAGCACAGCGCCAGCCCCCCATCACCCCTCTGCCATCGCTGGTTGTAAACCCCCTCCTCCACCGTCATTTCCTCTGTCTGCCCACTGGCATGCTCCTTAGCTGTCCTGGAGCCACCTGCTCGCTGGACCCACCCCTCACCAACTGATCATTCCACTGTTCAGTCAATTTGCATATTAAGCTTTTACTATATAGGATAGTTAGAGGTACACAGGAAGTCTTAAAAGTATTATGCAGAGCCCTAGCCAGTTTGGCTCAGTGGATAAAGTATCAGCCAGCAGACTTAAGGGTCCTGGGTTGCAGGCTTAATCCCCGGCTCTGGTCCGGCATGTGGGGGAGGTAATCAATGATTTGTCTCTCTCCCATTGATGTTTCTCTCTCTCTGTCTCTCCCCTTCCCTTCCACTCTCTCTAAAAATCAATAAGAAAATATCCTCCAGTGAGGATCAACAACAAAACAGTATGGTGAGCTCTCATATACCCTTCACCCTGTGTTATTAGTGGTCACATTGTTATAAATATAATACAGTATCAAAAACCACATTTGGCATTGCTCATTAGCCTATATAACTCTTAGTCATTTCATGATGTGTAGAGATTTGTGTAACCTACCACTGCAATTCAATTAACACCATGATCTCTCTCAGGCTACTCATTTGTAGTTTCCCCCAAGCACCTGGCTCCTCACTACCCCCAGCTCCTATCATCCACTGATGTATTCTCTACAGCAGTGGGGAACCTTTTTTCTTCCAAGGGCCATTTGGATATTTATAATATCATTCACGAGCCATACAAAATTGTCAAATGAAAAATTAGCCTGTTATATTGAGTCAAACATTTAATTAAGTCACCCGTGATACCTATTCCTGCCCTTCTACGGGTTAGAGATATTGTTTCTCGTTCCCTTCTCATTGCAGCGGGTTTTCAACAGTAACTCAGACTGCCATTGTATGGTGCTTGACTACATATGTTAAGGATATCTTCACTTAGGAGAGATATATGACATAGGTTTGGAGGGAATTTTGGTTGTTGCTGGCAGTCCTTTCCCTCAGCCACAGTAGGTAACTGCAGCTGAGCTGACAAAAAGCATTGCATATCTCTGGAGAACTCTAGGCAGCAATTTCTGTTGGGCCTCTTGGGTCATACTCTAAGCATGCAAAGCTTAGGAGTTGGCCAGAAACCAAAGGAAGCTCCATGCGTATCTTTAAAACTGCTGTTTTATGGCCTCATTCTGTTAACCTACTCTCTCAAACACTCTTGTCAACACTAGTCTTTGATCTCTACTTCTTCCTCTTCGAGTCCTAGCGTTTTTTGCTTGGACTCTATTTCCCTGTTTAAGATTTTGGCAAGGCAGTTACAGGAGAGAGCTGAGTTGAACGTGGCATCAAACATCTGTGCTGATTCTTTCAAGGTGATAGAATGACATGAGTTTGGAATGTCTCAGAAAAGCCCCTGCATGTAATTCTTTCTCTTTTAGGTTTGTTTACTGTATTGAGCTATTCTATCATTATTGGTTGTGAGTTGAAAAAGGCACTCTAAATGCTGGTGTGAACATGAAATGACAAAGTTTCTGGAAAAATGTAATTATTAGGTCAATAAAATCTCAGGGTCTAAATTTCTAAAATATCTAACATCTAAGGTAAACTGATAATTACACATGAATAATTTAAATACAGATAATACTTAAATAACATATGTTTCATTTACATGAGAAAATATAATGAGGACAATCTTATAAAAAGTCTCATGCCATGTTATTATGGTAAATAAATATAATGATTCAATAATTTGTATAGAGAGTGAACCTCAAAACACAAGTGAATTTTTAATGTGTTAAAAATAAAATTCTAACAAAACCTATCAGATGACAGTAAAAATATAATTTTTGTTTTCCTTCATAATTTTTTCAACATTTTAAAAATGTTCCATTATAAACATATATTATTTTTGTAATAAAAATAAAATTGTATTTACATAATCCTAAAAAGGATTATTATGAAAATTTATCAAGAGAAATTTTGACCAAAAAGAATTTTGACTATATGGTGCAATTTATATAGTATTTAATATGATTCACATTTTCAACTTCTCAATTAATGACAGGAAATAAATTTGTGTAATGACTAGGCAAAACGTAGGACTGAAAATAAAATGTTTCAAAAGTGTTTACAGTATATATAACGAGGACATAAAGAACATGTACTAGGTATAATATATACAGTATATATATTTTAGAATATATGTATTCTAAATGTGATGAGAGAATAACAAGTTGGAGGTAGAAATACTGAAACAACAGAGAAATGAAAAAATGGATGCAGAATGCTAATTGAATTATTCGTTCAACTAAAATACATTAACATCAACCCTATCTATTAAAAAATGCCTTCAGCACATGCTCTACTTTATAACAAAATAATATTCTCAGATGTTTGTACCAAATAGGGAATACAGAACTTGGAAAAATGACCTAACACAATTTAAGCCTTAACACTTGTTCCAGAATTGCCCTGGGCCCATCAACCACCTGCCCAATCATTTCAGCAACTGGTTGTGTCAGAATAGAGATCCAGCTGTTCCCTTTCACACTCCCTCAAGCGTTAGAATCATGTGAAAGCTGCACAGAAAAACTTCAGATTGATATTAGATCAGTCATGAAGTTTGGACTTGAACTCTCAATATGCCCATAACCATTTATTGAGCACCACAATGTCTGTAACATATACTACTTGCCATCAGAGAAGATAAACAACCAATCAGGATGATTTAAATCCCTATACTTCAAGACAGAAAGCATGTGTTCGAAAATTTTATATTATTCATATACAGCATGCATCAGTAGTGGAAAGTATGAACACATGAATTGGAGCTTTGCAATTTTTAAACAGCAAAAATTCATGAACGGCACGCCATTTTTAAATAGCTTTCATTATTTCAATATTTGAACTCTTCAAGAAAATAATTTTCATAAAATAACTAAGTATGCTACCTTTCCAACAGTCAAATCTCAACCCAACAAAATTAATTTCTTTGATAATTGAAAGATGAGCGCCATGTAGGGAAGCACTGAGGAAGACATGGTGTAAGTGTTAATTGATAATTAATTCTATAGTTCATTTTAGAAAATGCAAACCACTGAAACATCTCATCTTCTCTACAATTTTAATCCCTTATTTCTTTATACATTTGTCCCCTTCTTTCAAACCATAAAATGCTTAACAAGTCTACTACCGACAGACATGAAAAACTACACTGACACTAAAGGAGTTGTGGTTTTGAGTAATAGCAGTTCCCTGAAGCAGACACTGCTCTAAAAGATAACACTGCTTAAAAATTCAAACTAGATCTGAGTTTGGGATGAGAATCACCCCTCGGAGACCCTGAGGTCTTATGTCCCAGGGTTGTTCCTGCCTGGCTTATGAAGCAATTAGCTGCTCTGGAGAGGGTTGAGGCAGGAACTCCAGTGGCCCTAAAGTGTTCTTTTGCCTGGTGTGCCTTAGAGTTGAGAAAGTCACGCAATTTTTTTCCAGCCATTTTTGTTGTTTGTTTTCTAGAACACAATAGAGGTTGGGATGTGGGCTTGCAGTACTGCCATTACTTAGCAGCTTGTTAGAAATGCAAAATGCCAGACCCACCAAATTAGAATCCCTGTTTCCGTATGGTTCCTAGATGAGGCATGTACATGATAATGTTTGAAAAGCACTGGGCTACGTGATTCCATGCTCTCTGTCAGCTCAGTTTAACCTAATTCCATTGAGAGCAGTGGCTGCTTTCAATGACAGTGCAACATGGTCCTTACCATACTGTTCTTTTGTTCCTCAAATAACAAAGTAGATAGCAGATTTATGTATATAAGATGTTAATATTTTGGTACAATTTTGAAAATTTGTGAAATCCTGGTGTTAAACATTTATTTGAAAATGTGATAGTATCATACACATTTAGTTTCATGATTCAGCAAATTTATAATATACTAAAGGCCTGGTGCATGAAATTCATGCACTGGGGGGTGGGGGTCCCTCAGCCCAGCCTGCCCCTCTCACAGTCTGGGAGCCCTCTCACAACATACCCCCTTTCATAGTCCGGGAGTCCTACTGACGACCACAGTCTAGCAGCACAGGCTTGGAGCAGGTGCGGTGTGTGTGTGTGTGTGTGTGTGTGTGTGTGTGTGTGTGCCTGCCCCCAGACACACCACAGAGGCTTGAGGCTTGGAGCAGGCACTCCTCTGTGTTGATCTCTCAGGCTCCTGGCCTCACCCACGTGTTGTTCTCTCTCTTGAGCTGTGGCCAGGGCGGGTGCTGCCTGCAGTCTGTGCTTGTCTGCTCATGAATCACCACAGCGACCTGGGAGAAGGCCCTGCTGGGGACTGCCTGCTAGTGCTGCCTGCAGGCGGCACTTTTCTGCTCACGGATTGACCCACAAGCAGGCCCTGCTGGGTGCTGCCTGCTGGCTGTGCTTGCCTACTCAAGGGCTGTGCGACCTGCTCGTGTGTCACTGAGACAATGCCTGCTAAGCTCACTTTGCCAGGGTGATGCTGCCAGTGTCCTGCCCCACCGCTGTGGCCGCCGCCATATTTCTCATAGAGTGATGGTTAATTTGCATACTACTCTTTCATTAGATAGGTTATAATGATTGTATTCTTAATCCTCACCTGAGGATATGCTTTTCCATTGATTTTTAGAGAGAATGACACTTTAACTAATGAGCCACATGGGCCAGGGCTAAAGATTTCTATATCTTAAGATAGACTTTATTGAAGAGGCAGAATTTCATTCAGAAGAATTAGTATTTTGGTGCATATTCTAAGTATATGTGACCTTCTTTCAATTCACATATACAAAGAAAAACAACTCATTTTCTGCAAAATACAAATAGCTTAAGACATTGTAAAATGCTCTAACCTCTAACCTAATCCATTTATTTTGTCTATCCTCAAGCACTTTGTAATGGGCCAAGTTGTTTCTTCTACTCAAGTGTTATTTTCTCAATTCTATTGACTCTGTTTCATTTAGGAAGATATTCTACTGAATATAATAAACATAGAAGGATATCTGCAAACAACCTTTTAAAATGTATGCAATACTTCAGTTACACGTTTAAAAACATATAACTTTATTTTTAAAATTTCTTCTCAAGTCCCTTCCACTTGGTAATAACACAGCAGGTATCTCTCTTGCTGTTTTTCAGTTATTTATCTCAAAGAGAAAATAGGTCAGAAAACACCATGGATTTTTTTTCCTTCTGCCAGCTAGCACTTTTAAAGTACTCATTTGGGGATCCATGACTAAAAATATAGTTGAGATTATCAACAATAAGTACTGGTCTTAATGCATATATTATTTTCTTCAAAATTTAATATTTCCACAGTGATGAGCACTATTATCTCAACTATAACTAGGTAACTGGTGTTGCAGGCTCGCCTGGAATAAAACAGTGTGATGGTAGCAGCAGTTTTGACCATGCCAAAAGCTTTTTTTTATTCTCAGATTTCCCAGACACAAAAACATTTTTCCATCAATTTAGAAGGCCTGCAGATTCAAATGGAATGCAATCAAAGAGCAAATTGCAGAAGGAAAAACCTGAATATGACAGGTCCTGACAAAGCTCCTTCCCACTCCTGTCAACAAATAATCTTCATTTCAGTAGATAAATGTAGGTATTATCCAAGCAATTAAAATATGGCAAATATATTTTATAATAACAGTTGCTGTTTATAAAACACTAGGGGCCCGGTGCACAAAAATTTGTGCACTCGGAGGGGGGTCCCTCAGCCCGGCCTGTGCCCTCTTGCAGTCTGGGACACCTGGGGGAGGGGGATGTCCACCAGCTGGCATGCCTGCCCAGCCTGGGTAAGGGGCTGAGGGCCATTT
Source organism: Murina feae (assembly GCA_004026665.1). NCBI lineage: Eukaryota > Metazoa > Chordata > Mammalia > Chiroptera > Vespertilionidae > Murina > Murina feae. The sequence goes on from PVJC01020910.1 coordinate 17,105, forward strand.
TCAGGCTGCCCACAGCCCCTTCAGGGTTTGTGCACTGGGGGATAGGAGGGCTGGTGAGTGCAGGCCTGGATGTTTCCCATAAGAGGTCCCACGATCGCATATGCCTGGTGGGCCCCCACCACTGAGGGGACACACCTGGCGCAGAGCTGGTAGTGAGCCAGGGGCGGACGGTGGTGCAGGATCCCTCGGTGGGGCCCTGCTGCTGAGGGAACACACCTGGGGTGGAGCCGGGCAGCAGATTGGCTTCAGATGCTCCGCACTGTGCAGCAGACGCTCCCACATGCCTTGTGGAGGCCCCCGGGGGGCAGATGAAGGCAGCAGACCCTGGATGGGTGCTCCTGGACACCCTGCGGAGGCCCCTGGGGGGCAGAGCCAGGCAGCAGACCCAGGACAGCTGTTCCTAGATGCCCCATGGAGGCCCCTGGGGCAGAGCCAGGCAGCAGTCCCAGTACAGCTGCTCCTACACACCCTGTGGAGGCCCCTGGGGGGTGGAGCCAGGCAGTGGACCTGGGACGGGCGCTCCTGGACACCCCAAGGAGGCTCCAGGCCAAACCCTCCTTATGGAGCTGACACACCCGGCACAGCTGTGCCAGCCATGGAGGCTCCCAGTGCAGAGCTGCCCTGCCAGTCTCCATCTTGGCTGGGTTAATTTACATACAGCCGCTCTGATTGGCTGGTGGTGGTGGCTTAGGCATCCTGAAGAAATGGTCAATTTCAATATTACCCTTTTATTAGTTTAGATTTCCTTACTTACTCAAATAATTTTAACAACTATGGATACATCGTGACACTATAATTAATGTTCACTGTTTTTGCATTTTTAATGTATGGGATTCTATTGTAGTTTTAAGGCCCCTTACATAGGGTGTGTCACAGCTTGCTGAACAGATAACACAGCCTGTTGGTCTGGACTCTATTCAACTGATGCTGATTTGTGGTTTCACTGATGTAAAGGACCTTGGTAGAAAGTCCAAGTGAGGCACAGACTCAGGTATCCGACAATGTACTCTTTAGGTAATGGGATCTAAAGAAGCAGCATTTCTTTTTATTGACTGCCAAAGGGCTTGGCAATGTAATCTACCCACATAGTTGCAATAAATTTACTCAGTTAGCAACCCCATGAATTTTGTCAAGTATTTTCATCTATTTCTCCTAGTGGAAGTGACACAGTGCAGTCAGGGCTATTGATATGGATGCCCTAACTTGCCAATCAACAGGCTATCACTTATTGTACTTTATTTTAATCCTCACCCAAGGATATGTTTGGTGTTTTTGTTTTTGTGTTTTTTTTTTGTTGTTTTTGTTTTTGGTGCATGAATCCATACACTGGGCCTCTCTCTAGGAGATTCATAAAAGTTTGAGTTCCTCTCTTTTCTGAAGTTTCCCCGATACTCAGATGAGTTAATGTAGCTTTTGATCCCTTTTGGAAACAGGGAAACCTCTGCCCCACTTTCTCTCTCTCTCTCTCTCTCTCTCTCTCTCTCTCTCTCTCTCTCTCTCTCTCTCTTCCTCTCCCCACCACCTCAAGCAGTTAGGGTCATTTGAAAGGACTGATATATTAGGGGATATAGGAGAGATTGGATCACTTCCAGTAAACAAAATTAATTTCACTTTAATTTCCAATATTGCTGCAACTGCTAGGAATGCAACTAAATAAATGTTTTGTTGTTTGTTTTGCTTTGTTTTTGCAACCTATAGCTCTTTATCATGTGGCAGATTGTCACTACTGACATTATTTATTTAGATTTGGGAGTCCCTTTTACTAAGCAGCCACAGCCATAATCTTTCAGCATAGGGCCACAGGGTTTACACTACTTGGATAACTTCTTGACTCACAGAGTGGCGCTACTTTTTAAGGAATCTTCCTTAGTATTGGCCATCTGTTGCACCATTCCCAAGATCATTTCTCCTTATCTTTCACTCATTTTCCATATAAGAGGCAATGGAGTTTTTCAAAGTGGTGGATTGACCAAAAGAATTTACTTAGATTTCTTTATATTGCTTTCTCATTCTCCAGTGAGTCATCTGTACTAGCATTGTGAACCCAATGTAAGCAGTAAGATCCTGAATTCTCCTCAATCTGTCTTCCATGTTTTCCTGTTGAGGTATATCTGTCTCTACGAAAACTCCCTCAGAAGGCCAAATCTCCCTTATTCCATCAAGGATGAGATCTTGCATTGACATTTTCAATTTGATCCAAGTTTGGCATGAAAAGTGAAGCCTGAGTAGGGCTATAAGACAACACATAGTTACATGTCCTCCTGCTTTATCTTCTAAGTAGACCACTCAAATTCTGTTTACTCATGCATATCCATAATAGTTTTAAGTCTCTCTCCTTTGCTGCTCACCGATACTCAGTAGTAAACATGTTGACTACTGAATCGCATGGGCTTTCCACATATTATCTTAATCAATTGTGAGGCTTTACTCTTCATTTATGGAAAGTCATCTTTCTTTCTTAGCTTATCCTCATAATGAAAAAAAAACAAAACTGTGAAGGATATTAGATTTTAGCCTCTCATGGTATCACAGATGATGAGAAAAGACGCAGAACTCTTGAGTCAAAGGACAGGTTTTTACTCTCAGTAATTGCAGTAGCCACACTATCATAATTTTGGTGTCAAGTTTTTGCTATATACTCAATGTTTGTGTTCCCTCAAAATAATATACTGAAACCAAATGCCCAGTGTGAGAGGATTTGGAGGTGGGACTTTTGGGAGATAGTTAGGTCATGAGAGTAAAGGTCTCTTGCATGGGACTCATTTCTTTATCAAAGAGGCCACAAAGAGTTTTCTCCCCCCTTTCACCATGTGAGGACCCAGGAGCAAGAGTACAATCTATAAACCAGGAAGTGGGGCCTCACCAGTCACTGAATCTGCACCTTGATCTCATCTTGGACTTCATAGTCTTCACAACTGTGGGAAATACATTTCTGTTATTTATTAGCTGCCCAGTCTGTGGTATTCTAATATGGCAGCCTGAACAAATGAGACAGTTCTCTTAGTTCCAATTCCCAAAGTCAAATGGAATGAAGGTCCAGTGACCCCTGGCCACACCGTAAATTGTGTTATAAGAGAACCAATGAGCTTACGGGATCAAAATGTTTCTAGTGACCAATATGATTGTTAGAACATTGTTCCACAGAGAAACACTATTTTATCTTCTAAGCCTTAAGCAAACTTTTCCTCTCCTCTGGAGATATTTACTATATTCTTCAAAGCAGTTTGCTTTACAGACATCTTGAAAAGATAGTCCAAAAAGCAAATAGTTCATTCCTTTGCTCAGAGATGCAAGCTATCAATGGAAAATGATCTAAAAATATATTTTGTCATTTTGTCCTCACATCTCCTAAGAGTTGTGTGTTAAAATCTTTCATTCTCATTTACTATTGGTATTTTTCATATTTTCTTCTTAAATTCTGATAATTTATAATTGTTCTACCCTAGTCATGCTTCTACAATTTTGCATTGAATTAAACAGTTCTTCTAATACCTGTGGTACTAGCTTACTTATAAGTGGCAAAAGTGGCACCAGGTTAGACTGCTGGAGTCAGACCACACCTTGGTTCAGCAACCTTGGTATTTGAGTTTTGACTAAGAAAGAATTCAGAGTGAAGATTCAAACTATAAAAGTTTATTTAAAAAGTCACAGGAGTAGAAGAAGTGAGTTTATAAAAAAAAAAGTCAAAAACAAGTTACAGAGGCAAAAGAGGGAACCTAGGTGCTTAGGAGCAGCCTCCCATACACCGAAAGGTTGTGGATTTGATTCCCTGTCACAGGATGTCACTCATATGTAGAGTCTAATGACTAATAAACTAATGAACCAAATGGATCTAGAGACATAGAAGCATGGAACAGACTGCAGAATCTCAGAGTGAAGGGGGGGGATGGTGGGTGGGAACTTGTATACATATATGCATAGTCTATGGACACAGATAATAGGGTGGTAAAGGCCTAGGGTTGGCAGGGGGGGTGATGGGGGGAGACAAGCTAGAAGACATCAATGGAGAGGGGAAGGGGGACATATATAATACATTCAACAATCTATAATAATAAAAGCATAATATGCTAATTAGACCAGATGTCCTTCTGGACAACCTTCTAGTTGAAGCCAGGGCTGTGAGGGAAGCTGTGTTCCTAGGTGCCAGAACGAAGCTGGTGTCAGCAGCCGGGGGAAGGAAGGCCTACTCTTGCACGAATTTCGTGCTTCAGGACTCCAGTAAAGATATTTTATTTTAAAGTGCATCTACAATTGGCTAAATGAGAGCTTTATTATGCAAACCACCAAGTAGCTTCAAGAAGATATATTTGAGGCTTATGTGTTAAAAATGAATGATATTAGGTTACCAGTATTTTCAACAAACCTGTGTAGATCACATTAATTATAATGGCAGGAAAACACCTTGCCTTTCCATGGTGACGGTATAGGAACAAATAGTACCCTGAAATACATACTATGCAAACACTACCTTTATATAAAGACTATCTGAACCCCAAAATCATGTTATCTTTTATATTAACATATGAACTTGAATCTTTTAAAGTTATCAATTCATTAAAAAAATTTGTTAAATGAATTTACTCCATCCTGGCCCTTTAGCAGATAGAAAAAAAACATCAAAATTGACTCAAATTGCCTTTATTTCCTAACTTATAATGTGTACTTTAAGTGTCCAGTTGTAAAAAAAAATAAACAAACAAAAAACAATAAAATGTTTTCTTCCAGGTAATTTTCATAAGTGCTTCTATTCTTTTCAATTGCTTCCTTGGGTATGCTAGTGACAATGTGTTTCACATTTGTTACCAAATATGGAAATAAAGAGCAGGGCTCAATTAGACAAGAATCTGTCTGCACTTTATTCTAAACGGATTATCATTCATAAAGGGTTCATCTGTAGTACTATCTGAAATACTGTTCATAAATGCCTTTTTAAGTGCATTTGTTTCCAAATTCTAGCCAGCATAATATTACACATTCTATTTTTGGATCATGTAAGTGAATATTTCTGCCAAGCAATTTCAACTAACTGTTCTTTATTGCATTTTTCTTCTTTAGTTCCAGTTGAAAATACATATGCCTACCACATGTACAAATGTTCATAACCATTAAAATATGAGACTGATGTAGAAGCCAAGCATTTTATCATCATAACTAGGGGCCCTGTGCACGAAATTTGTGCACTGGGGGGGGGGTTCCTCAGCCCAGCCTGCCCCCTCTCACATATTGGGAGCCCTCAGGGGGTGTCCTACTGATGGCTTAGACCCCCTCCATGCTTCCCTTGGGAAGCGGGCGTAAGCCACAGTCTGGCCTCCCTTTGTGGGAGGTGACCAGGCTAATCAGGGGAAGCCACCAGCCCCATCACACGACTGCTACAGTCACTGCCAGCCACCACAGCCACCAAGGTGTTTTCATCAACACGGACTCCAGTCCCTTCACCATGAAACAATGACAACTTTCTTTAGGCATTTTCAAGATGTGTCTTTCATAGGACATGACATTTCTTTCTTTCTTTTTCTTTCTATCCTCACCTGAGGATATGTTTTCTTTGATTTTTAGAGAACGTGGAAGAGAAAGGAAAAACAGAGAGAAACATCAAAGCGAGAGGAGCACTTTGATTGGTTGCCTCCTGCATATGCCCTGATCTGGGCCCTGGCCAGGGAGGAGCCTGCAGGCTAGGCACATGCCCTTGCTCAGAATTGAACTCAGACCCTGCAGTCAGCAGGCTGAGGCATTATGCACTGAGCCAAACTGGATAGGGCTGGATATGACATTTCTTAGTCCTCCAGCATTTTTTTTTTCTCCAGGAATGTGGTGAAAAAACCATAGATAGCCTTTTTGGATTCTTATTACCCAAGTTACTAAGAATATTACCAGTGGCATACAGGGAGCTTAGCCAATGAGCAATAAGAAAAGGTGTTTCCTCTGTAGTTCACTCCAATCTCTAGCTCCAACCCTGCCCCTCCAATCCCAGCTCCACCCCTGCCCAGGCCTGTAACCTCTGGCCCAGGATACAGGACTGGGCAGGGGACCCCCAGACCCCGGTGATCACTGGCTCCGTCCCTGCCTAGGCATGCAGTCTCTGACTGAGACTGCAGGCCTGGGCAGAAGACCCCCAAGCCCTTCCAATCACCAGCTTCACAGAGCCCAGGCCTCTGAGATTACTGGCTCTGATCCTGCCTCCTGCCATCACCGGCTCTGCCCTTTCCCCACTAGCAGCCTCTGACCAAGGCTGCAGGTCTGGGCAGGAGATCCCCAGAGCCCTGCCATTGCCAGCTCCACCCCTGCCCCACTGTATCCTGTGGCCAAGGATATAGGCCTGGGTAGAGGATCCCCAGACCCCTGCATTGCCATGTCCCCCTGTGCCTAGAACCCTGTGATCGCAGGCTCCACACCTGCCCCTCTCATCACCGGCTCTGCCCCTGCCCAGGCCCTGAAATTGCCCCTGCCCAGGCCCTGAAATTGCCCCAGCCCTACTGCAGCCTCTGTCCAAGATTGCAGGCCTGGGAAGGGGACCCCCAGACCCCTACTTTGCTGGCTCCACTGGTGCCCAGACCCCTGTAATCATAGGCTCCACCCCTGTCCAAGCCTGAGGCCTCTGGCCCAGGCCTTATGCCTGGGAAGGGCGCCCTCATACCTCTCTGATCACTGGTTCTGCCCTTGCCCCCTCTAATCATCGGCTCTGCCCTTGCCTATGCCTGAGGACTCTGGTGAAGGCCTCTGGCCTGGGCAGAGGACCCCCAGACCCCTCTGATCGCTTGTTCTGCCCCTTGGGCTCCTCACCACCTGCCTGGCTAACAGGCCTGACCATTTCAGTGGCAGGGCTGAGCTGGACTGGGTGCCGCCATCTTGTGGCTATGGCTGCTACCATCTTGTGGCTATGGGTGCCACCATCTTTGTGACAGAGTGATGCCTAATTTGCATATTACTCTTTTATTAGATAGAATCACCATTTGCATGTTTTATATTTATGTTGAAAACACAATGCAAAGCTAAAACAATTTCATATTCCATCTTACAGCAATGGATTAGTAAATTTAATAGCCATCTAATCCTTGGAATGACATAAAAATAGATTACCAATGAGAATTTTGAAGTAGAAATGAAACAGAAATAAAAGATGATTATAATGGATTTTTGTATATATATATATATATATATATATATATATATATGATGACCTTTGAAATAATATGAAAACAAGACAAAAATGTATAGTTTGAAATTAATTATTAGGAGCATTTTCAGTGTTTTTTTAATATAATTTTTTTTCCTTCTATATTGAGTCTGAGAAAAAAACAACTAAATTAAGACTGGTAAGCCACTATGCTTTTGCTATAATTTTTCTTTTTTAATTTAATATTTATTATTTATTTATGTAGATTTTTTAAAAAATTCACCAGTAGACTACTCATGCTAAGGCATATGAAAATTGGAATTTTTATTCTTGTTGCCAAAGTATTCTAATTATATAAAAAGTAATCAACAGAAAATTTACTAAACAGGATAAGAAATTACATTTCAAATTTAATAGAGAATATAAATGCATTTGGTTTACTTCAATCAAATAAAGAGTCTTAAAGGTAAACTATTTAAATCTTAGCTCATGAAATTTTTAAAGGAACTGGACATTTTTCTTATTCTTTATGGTTTATAATATACAGTCTGATAAATGGTATATTATAGAAGCTCACTGATGCTTACTCATTTATCATTGATGAACATTATAAATACAATAGTTAAAAATTGGTGCAATAATAAGTACAGTTAACTTGTCCATTTACTCTATAAAATAAATTACATTAAATTGAATTTAAATGACTTTGGTTGGTGTAATATTCTTGCAAAGCAATATCCATAATTGCTTGTTCTTAGATCCAAATTGTTTTAAAAGGTGATTAACATGCCTTGTTAAGTAATATTTTCAGTTTAAGGAAAGGTGAATTGGAGCTCCACGGCAATACATTCTTTACCTGGCACACCTTTGCATTTATAGTTTCTCTTACTATTAGCAATGTTGTAAGCCCCTTTAGGGCAGAGCAATGTCACACTCCTCCCACTCCCCTGCTATAAATACTCATACAAAAATATCTTTTATTTAATACGTTACCCTTCTCCTTAGGCTTTTTTTCACCAAAGAAATAAGTTGGTGGGCAAGAGCAGTGAGTGTGGAAGAGCTGCACATGCCCGTGAGCCTTTCTTCTCTAAGATTACAGGAGACACACACCCAGTCAGCATTGGAGAGAAAGAGCTTTGAAACTTTGGCTTTATATTGAATTAAATTACATTTTGAAAGCCAGAACAAGAGAATTTAACAAACAAAACCAACTGAAAATTTTAAAATGTCTACTGAGATATCATTAAGGGAGTTAATGATGCAGGTGGAACAGTGGGGGTAGGAGATAAACTAAAAGGCATAGAAATAACAATAAATTAATCAATGGATAAATAAAATTGTTAATGTTTGTGCTTTAAAGAGCTGAATGAAATTAAGCTATTCTTTCTACCCTGATTTTTATTAACTATCTCTTGGGTTCGCTCTTTAACTTCTTTAAGTGAGGACATACAATTCTCTGTAGAAACAACATATTCAAGAATGTAAATGGTTTGCGTAGGTAACATATCTCCAAATATTATTTTCTTCATATATATATATATATTTTTTTTTAATGAGTATATGAGTGTGTCTCTGTAGACCATCATCTTTTTAGTTATAATACAAATTAAACAAAGTGAAGAGAGATTAGTTGATGCTCATTCCATTCTTCATTTTGGTAATGATAACTGATCTAAGTCATTGCTTTAGTCTTACCGGCCACAACAGGCCTTGCTGATTCAGGCTCAAACACCTGCCTCACACATCAGTACATCAATGAACACCGAGAAGAGTCAACATCTTCAATCTGACATTGGGAAAGAAGGCCTACTGGCACATGCCTAATATGCCTGAAACTCTGAACAACACTTCGTCAGCCTCATAAGACATGCAATTTCCAGGTAAATGTGTTATGTGTCCTCTAAAACAGGTTTGGGGCCTGTCCTTTTAGGCAACGGTAATATCTATTTTCTGCACCTCTTGGGAAACATACACTGAAGGTTTTTCCTTATCTAATCATAGCCTGGCTAAAGCATTTATTTTCAATCCTTTTATTGCTCCCCTGAACCCATGTCAATTTGATGTCAATGTGCAAGTTATTAAGACCAATGGTCAAGCAGATATCCTACTTAGGAAATAACTAATTAGTCCTGCCTTACAGACAAGCAACTCTCCAATAACTACTACATGCCACAACGGTAGAGAACTAGTCAATATCTGTTCCTTAAAAATAACTTATCTCATGCTCTGTCCTCTTTCAAAATACCACCTTTGTCCCTGTTTCTCAACTATAGCTTTCCTAAATAGAGGGGAGAGGATGGCTGTGACAGTTTTGCTGAAATTGTGCTTTCCATTAGGCTTTGATCTCCCCTAGTGCTGTTCTCTGAACTCCAAATGTAGGATACTGTTTGTTTTTCTCAGGTGTAGGCTATACTGGAAACGTCTGTGAAAACTAGTCAGTTTCTCCATTTGGAAATCTGATCTACCGTTCTCCCAAAATGTAATACATTCTGACAGAATTCTAAGAGATTTTAAAGATTCACTGTGACAACACTTGTTAAAAGAGAATTAAGAATGCTGTTCAAAGGGAACTGATGCAGTGAGACTAGGGTAAAGAATAGGTGGGATTCTGTTCCACCCAAATGGCAGCTAAAATCAATCTAATAGAGATTAATGAACTAAAATTTAAGAAACAAGTGTTTTCTGTGTTTTTCTAATAAATTTTAGCATGTTTTAAAGGATATTGAAACTTTTCGCCTCAGTAAATTTAATGATCTCTCGAGAATTACATTCATAATATCCCTACTATTTTATCTTATACTAGAGGCCTGATGCATGAAATGTGTGCATGGGGTTGGGGGGTGGGGTCCCTCAGTTCAGCCTGCACCCTTTCCAATCCAGGATAGCTGGCATCTAACTACTCGCCTGCCTGCCTGCTTGATTGTCCCTAACTGCCCTCCCCTGCAGGCTTGGTTTCCCCCAACTGCCCTCCCAGGCAGGCAAGGCCCCTCCCAACTGCTCTCCTCTATAGGCTTGGTTCCTCAACTGCCCTCCCCTGAAGGCCTGGGTCCTCCCACAACTGCCCTCCCCTGCAGGCCTGATTGCTCCCAACTGCCCTCGCTTTAAGGCTTGGTCCCCTGCTGGCCTGATCTCACACAACTGCCCTCCCCTGCTGGCCATCTTGTAGTGGCCATCTTTGATCACATGGGGGTGGCCATTTTGTGTTTTGGAGTTATGGTCAATTTTCATATTACTCTTTTATTAGATAGGATAGACACCAGAACATTGTAGAAAATAATTAAAAAGTGTTAGAAAAAAATGGTAAACTCATAAGGAGATAACATAATTTAATGTAAGTAAATAGCAAGCAAAAATATTTTCCCTAAAAATTACTAGCAAGCTGTGGCATTGATAATAGTATATTATGAGAAGTGAAAAAAATAAATTTGAAAACACAGAAAATATTTAATATGTTACACTGTATTGATGATAGGAAATCTAAAATTTCCCAGTGTCAAGGAAACTTTCTCTAATAAAATGATAACTATTATTATTAATTTTCCTGTCTATGGTAGCCTTTAGTGAAGGACACTTATTTCCCCCCTGAAAATAGTTCTCTTCATGAGAGTTTTGACAAATTAATAAGTATGACAAGATAATTATCTATAAAATCCTTTCAAATTTAAACAACATTTTTCTTTTCAACTTTTGATTATATACAGTTGTATCTTTTATTCTATATGACTTCTTCACTCATTTATTCTATGCTTCTGTAGAAAAACAGAATCAATTCCAGATTTTTCTTTGTTTTTTTTTTCATGTCTAGGATAGATTTAGATATCTTGATAGATTAAAGAGAGAAAATTATGAAGCATAAAAACTACTTTCTGGACCTGTTTTTGAAAGCTTATTAACATAATGTTATGAAACAAATAAAAAATATTTGTCTAATTTTTCAGTTTATTAATCTACTTTACATATATTGTTGAATGTCATCCTCATAGCATTCCAGGAGAAATAAGAAGGCAGGTACAAACTGGCCTCATTTTTCTGAAGAGAATAATGAAATGAGAGAAATACACTGGTTTCTGTTACTTAGTTTATAATACGTTCTATCAATATTTTCTCTAGTGCTTTTATCATTATGACTTCATATATTTATGTTGTTTATAGATCAGAAATTACGTTTTTTCTTCATTTTTCTAAAATACATTACTATGCACAACAGAACATTTATATGCTTGCCAACTTCATCTAGGGAAGAATCAATATATTTCTCATGATAGTCCTTGATGGGAATTTACCTGGAAACCACCTACACAGTACAAATATCATTATCATTCTGATTGTTTTCAGAATGAACAAAAGGATGTAGACTTCTAATTGAAATACATGGCAGCTACTTCTTAATTTTCAGTGAGATTTAAATTGTGGAGTCAAGCTCCATGTGCTAGTAACCCACAAAAGGTGGGATATAGATTTCAGCAGCTTGTTTTTAC
>PVJC01020911.1:0-13583 GCA_004026665.1 Murina feae
TTCTCTTCCCTTCCCTTCCTTTCCCTTCCCTTCCTATTTTATTATTGACTAGGGGCCCGGTGCACAAAAATTTGTGTACTCGAGGGGGTCCCTCAGCCTGGCCTGTGCCCTCTCGCAGTCTGGACCCCCTCAGGGGATGTCCACCTGCTGGTGTGCCTGGCCAGCCTGGGTGAGGGACTAAGGGCAGTTTGCAGGCTGCCCACAGCTCCCATTGACCCAACGTCCCAGGGAAGTCTGGCTGGAATCAGGTTTCTGGGGTTTATTTATCTTCTATAATTGAAACTTTGTTGCCATAAGCAGAGGTCCAGCCAGCCCAAGCAGGCAGTTTCCTCCATCACTGGCCTCCTGTTTGCTTCAGCTCCGTAGCTTTTATAATTGAAACTATGTTGCCTTGAGCAGAGGCCCACTGGCCTAGTCAGGCAGTTGCAACGGAAACCTCCTGCTTGTTTCAGTTCCGTGGCTGTCGGCCTCCATCTTGGCTGGGTTAATTTTCATACAACTGCTCTGATTGGCTGGTGGGCATGGCTTGGCTGGCAGGCGTGGCTTGGGTGTCTTGGAGTGACAGTCAATTTGCATATTACTCTTTTATTAGATTAGATAGTATTATAGATATGTTTCCCATTTTGTCTCTTTTTGACCCCCCTCTCAGATCTTTTCCCTTTTCACTGAAGGCATGGAGTGACATCCTAATTCCATTTTGAGCTTGCCATTTATAGATTCATGTTTCTCAGTGGTACCACAGCATCTCTTCTGGGCTATGAGTACAATACATAAATGCCCATGAAAATCCAGTGCTGGTTCTCAAAGATCCAAAGGCCAGTGGTTCATGGTTCTGAGCTCTTGGCTCCATGGGTCACAGTAGGAATCTGGTGAATGCTGTGTACCCTCTTCACAGAAAAGTTTCCACACTAGAAAAATTGTGGGGACAGTTCCAGGGAGTACACAGGCTGTCTAAAACCTATTTGTGGCCCCATGGATTATACATCCCTGGATCTCATACTCTATTTTATGATAGATAAGAAGAAATGAGTTCACTGAAAACGAACGTGCAACTAAGTATAAAGGAAAGCATATTTCTAGCATTTTGTTCCTGGAGAGAAAGAAGCACAATGAACTATAGATAAGCCAGACTGGTGTGTTGCAGTTATTAACATGATGTTAGAACTGGGACAGTTTGTTAATACAGCAGTTGGCATATAGATATAGATAGAGATAGAGAGATAGAGATAGAGAATATAGAGAATATAGATATATGTATAGGTATAGGTAGAGATAGAGATAGAGATATAGGTATAGGTATAGGTGTAGGTATAGATGTAGATGTAGGTGTAGGTATAGATATAGATAGAGATATAGAGATAGAGATAGAGATATACATATAGATATACATATAGATATACATATAGATATACATATAGATATAGATAGATAGATAGCCAAGCAAATTGTACACTGTCTATTTGGGTGGCTCTACAACACTTGGGGCCAAATCATTTAGTTTTAGGAGTGTGTGTGTGTCCATGTGTGAGTGTGTGTTTTAAACAGCTCACAAATCTTAAATTTTTAAATACATATCTAAAAGGAAATAAAGGATTTGCTCTCCAAATTTATCTCTTATATCTGTTATATCAATTTATATATTTATATTTCATATAGACAGGTATTGTTAGCTATTGTGTATATCTTTGTTCCTTTTGGTATTGTAGACACTAACCTTTTAATTTTGCTGGTCCTTTTTCAGGATGGACAAGCTTCATTTATACCATTTCTGGAAATGCATATATTGGTAAGTGATATGTATGCTGCTTTGGGTTCAATTGAATATAATTTAAATCACTGAAGAGGAGGAAAGGTAGGAAAGGTGGGATGAACCTTTTTATGTAATCGAATATTACACTTGCTTCTGTCCAGCATCAACTCTCTTTACATCCTAGTGTATCCCAGCATACCCAGGATGGGTCACCACTCAGCTCCCAGCATGTTCAGAGAGGGAGGAGAAGACAAACACCAGTCATGACATCAGCCATTTTACTGTGGCCTGTGGGCAGATATAAGATCCAGGCATGATTATGTGGGTTGACACTTTGCTAAGATCTTGACAACCTCCATACTGATAAAGGGATGGAGTTCTTGCAGGCTCCCAGGGGAGCAGGAATCTATTTCCCATGAGGTGGAAGGTGGTTTTCTCTTATTCTAAGGGTTGTATATATGTCGCTTGTTGAGTCTAGAAGGGATGTTCAACACTTAAGAACTCTCATTTTATCGATGAAGAAAGTAAAGTCTAAAGAAAGTTATTTAACTTGCCAGGGTTAGATCCAGGACCACAGCCAAGAGTTCCTCAAACTCACTTCCTACACTCCACCCATATTCTTTGTACAATGACAGTGCAGTGACCATACCATCTAGCTTGTCATCCTAGCTTCTCGGGACCCACTGACCAACTTCCTACTGCCAGTGATGTCTATATCTCTTAGCTTGAGGCTTTCTGTGAAACCTGGGAACGCTGTTCTAACCCCAGCCACTGCTGGAGAATTGACATTCCTGGGAGCTACTTCACTCGTCAGGTGGGATGACTCTGAGCCTGTGAGTGAGGCCTTTTCCTAAAGTTTCCTGGGGGATCATGTTCAAGCAGCCCACTGTGGGTGTGTGTTTGATAACATATCCTTCATTGTCTGCCTTCCCTTTCCTAACTTTCTTGGACTGGTGTTTCCCAGGACTGCCTCCCAAATAAACTCCATGTATTCAAATATGCTTAAAAGGCTTTCTTCTGGGAAAACCTAAAGTAAAAGAACCAGCCTCCCCTTTCCTGCCCAATATGGACAGTGATGGGTGGTGTGGATGGGGGGTGGGGCACAGCACCTGACTGCTCCAAGGTGCAGACCAAGAATCCCATTTCTGAGACCCCTTTGAAGTTGGGTACTTTCCACCTCACTTTGGTAGGCTAGCCTCCTCGATATTGAACTTCCTGGGGCCCTAACATAGCCACCTCCTTGGGCAGTATACTTTTAGCCCCAGACAGATGGCTTACTGATAACATCTGCTCAGGACCCAGAGCCATTTAAACCATTCTTTATCTTCAAAAGGGGTGTTCAACTGCCTGAAATCATTTTTTTCCCTGAAAAATCGTAGTAACACAAACCCATGTATTTTGATTTTATACAGCAGAAATAGGCGTAGTCCCTCTTTCACTGAATAGCATTTGAATTTTGGGTCAGAAGCAAAATTCATTTATTTTAGCATTTGAGAAAATGTGAAAAAATTATGGTAGTATCACAGGACCATGTGCACACAAACCATTTTGTTTGGAGGTAGCATCTCAGACTTACGATTTCAGGAGAAACAAAATAATCTGCACAAATGGAAAGTGATCAAGAAAAGCATATGATTCCTAAGGTGGTAAGGATACCAGAAATGTGTGTGCAGAATGAGAAAAAGCAGGGGCAGCAAACTTTTTGTAAATGGTTAGATAGAAAATATTTTCATCATTGCGGGCCATCCAGTTTCAGATGCAATGACACATTCCTGTCTTTTTTCTTTTAATTTAAATTCTTTATTGTTTAAAGTACCGTATTACATGACTCTCCTTTTCCCTTCATTGACCTCTCCCCGGCCCCTCCCACCACCACCCCCTCAGCAACTGCCCTCACCCCCCTACTGTCTGTGTCCATTGGTGATGTTCATATGCATGCATACAAATCTTTGGTTGATCTCTTACCCCCTCACTCCCCGCCTTCCCTCATAGGTTGAACAGTCTGTTCTATGCTTCTCTGTCCCTGGATCTGTTTTTGTTCATCAGTTTATGTTGTTCATTATATTCCACAAATGAGTGAGATCATGTGATATTTCTCTTTCTCTGACTGGCTTATTTCACTTAGCATACTGCTCTTCAGTTCCATCCATGCTGTTGCAAATGGTAAGAATTCCTTCTTTTTTACCTCAGCATAGTATTCCATTGTGCAGATGTACCACAGTTTTCTAATCCACATCTGCTGATGGGCACTTAGGCTGTTTCCAAATCTTAGCTCTAGTAAATTGCATTGCTATGAACATAGGGGTGCATATATCCTTACAGACTGGTGTTTCTGATTTCTTGAGATTTAGTCCTAGAAGTGGGATTACTGGGTCAAATGGAAGTTCCAGTTTTAACTTTTTGAGGAAACTCTATATCGTTTTCCACACTGACTGCACCAGTCTGCATCCTCCCCAGCACTTGTCATTTGTTGATTTGTTGATGATAGCCATTCTGACAGGGATGAAATGGTACCTCATTGTTGTTTCGATTTGCATTTCTCAGATAAGTGATTTCGAGTATGTTTTCATATGTGTCTTGCTTTCTGTGTGTCTTCTTTTGAAAAGTGTTTGTTTAGGTCCTTTGCCCAATTTTTATTGAATTATCTTCCTTTTGTTAAGTTGTATGAGTTCCCTATAAATTTTGAAGATTAAACTCTTATTGGAGATAACATTGGCAAATATGTCCTCCCATGCAGTGGGCTTTCTTGTTGTTTTGCTTTGCAGAAGCTTTTTATTTTGATGTAGTTTTGTCCTAGGAACTGTGTCAGTAAAGATATTGCTATGACTTATGTCTGCTATTTTGCTGCCTGTGGATTCTTCTAAGATTTTTTATGGTTTTCCATCTTGAGTTTATTTTTGTGTATGTTGTAAGTTGGTGATCTAGTTTCACTTTTTTGCATGTATCTGACCAATTTTCCCAGCACCATTTATTAAAGAGACTGTCTTAACTCCATTGTATGCTCTTGTCTTCTTTATCAAATATTAATTGAGCATAATGGCTTGTGTTGATTTCTGGGTTCTCTGTTCTGTTCCATCGGTTTATATGCCCTTGTGCCAATACCAGGCAGTTTTGAGAGCAATGGCTTTGTAATACAGCTTGATATCTGGTATTGTGATCCCTCCAACTTTGTTCTTCTTTCTCAAGATT
Organism: Murina feae; assembly: GCA_004026665.1. Classification (NCBI taxonomy): domain Eukaryota; kingdom Metazoa; phylum Chordata; class Mammalia; order Chiroptera; family Vespertilionidae; genus Murina; species Murina feae. Next base: position 4,940 of record PVJC01020911.1, read on the forward strand.
GCTGCAGCTATCTGGGGTCTTTTTTATTCCATATGAATTTTTGGAGAGTTTGTTCTAGGTCTTTAAAATATGCACTTGTATTTTAATGGGGATTGCATTGAATGTTTAGATTGCTTTGAGTAGTATGGACATTTTAATGATGTTGAGTCTACCAATCCATTAACACGGTGTATTCTTCCATTTGTTTATGTCTTCTTCTATCTCTTTTTTCAGTGTCCTTTAAGTTTATTCCTAGGTATCTTCATTTTTACATTCCTGTCTTTGTAGTATAAAAGCAGCCACAAGTAATATATAATAATAAAAGCGTAATATCTCATTAGACCAGACAGCCTAATGACCTTCTGGATGTCATTCCAGACATCCTTCTGGACAAAGCTGCAGTGGCAGAGCCAAGACAGAGGCAGTTAGGGATGATCAGGCAGGCGGGCAGAGTGGTTAGGGGCAATCAGGCAGGCAGCCAAGTGGTTAGGGGTAGTCAGGCAGGCAGGCAAATAGTTAAGGTGATCAGGCAGGCAGGTGAGAAGTTAGGGGTTTTCAGACAGGCAGGTGAGTGTTTAGGGGTGATCAGGCAGAGGCAATTACAGGTGATCAGGCATGCATATGAGTTGTTAGGGATGATCAGGCAGAGAGGTAGAGGGGTTAGGGACAATCAGACAGGAAGGCAGAGGGGTTAGGGGTGATCAGAGAGACAGGCAGAGGGGTTAGGGGTGATCAGGGAGGCAGGCAGAGTGGTTAGGGGTGATCAGGCAAGCAGGCAGGCCAGCAGTTAGGAGCCAGCAGTCCTGGATTTCGAGAGGGATGTCCAAAATCCTGCAAGGGGTCCCAGATTATGAGAGGTTGCAGGCCGGGCTGAGGGACCCCCCCCCCACCCATGCACAAATTTCGTTCCACAGGCCTTTAGTATGGAAATCATTGTGGTGGATGTTCCAATAAAACTTTATTTATGGCCACTGAAATGTGAATTTCATGTATTTTTCATTTATTATTACTGAAGTAAAGGGGTTTGTTTGCCTGCACACATCAAAGCCCAATATGATGTGAATAGGAGTTTGCAGCAAAGAAAGTAAAGATTTATTTAAGGAAATGGTGCACATTTTGGAGGCACAGGTGAGCCAGAGTGCTAATATCTGGCTCCCCATATCTTCTAGGTTATATAGGGGGAAAAACATTAATCATGGTGGTAAGGGAGTTGTGGTCTGGGGCTTGATTGATCAGTGCTGGGGTAGGAGGTAGCTGATCATTACAGCTGGTCCTGATGTCTGCCATTGTGTCACTCTGTCTGGTTTCCTAAGGATGTGGTCAGTAGGGGTCATTCTGCTTTTCTGGGCCTGGAGTGAAACACCACCGAGACCTAGATGCTATCTCTAGTTTGACTAAAATTCTGTTTCCGAGATCTACAGACCTGAGATTTGGTTCCTAAGATTATTCGATGCTGACCTGAAGCTTATGCTCACGAGGGCTCAATGATTAAGGGAGTGGGTGTGAAAGGGGGAAGGAGGCAGGTAAGTCAGGTGCTGGATGAGGCCAGTTTGAATCAAAAGGAAAGAGAGGAGAAAAGTTCATATTAAAGAAATTAAGTTACGTTATGAAATACTACTCTCAGAATTTTTCAACCATTTAAAGTAAAACTTTCTTAGTGGGCACTACAAAAGTAACATTTGATTCTGGTTAAAATGTTGTAAGGTGGAAGGGGAGAAAAATTAACAAATAATTCAAAACCCATTTTAATCAGTAGTTATTGCCTTGTCTTCTCACCTTTAGTCTAAGAATTTATAGGTAAAAAGCTCAACAGTTCAACGGGGAAGAATGAATTACATATCGATTTGTTTTTCTGTAGGTGAGGCATATTTTCCTGAGTCATCTCTGCTCACTGACCTGGTCCCCTTCATGACCATGAGCCACAAATGCAACACATCTGGCAGGAAATGGGGTCACAGTCTATAGCATGGGAGTGAACTAGCATCTGCCCAGAGTAAACTGGACCTTGGAGAGAATCCAGCTCATGAAAGGGGCCTCTTGAGACTCTGCTTTAGCCAATGAGTGACTGGCCAGATTACCTTATTTGAATATTACCTCCTTCCTTTCCTTCTGTGGACCTCCTAACAGAGATGTTAATGAAAAAAACAAAAGGGCAAAAACAAATCACTAGAGAAAAAGAAATGACAAAGTAGAAATAGCTATTGAATGTATCCTGATTTATAAAAACTATAGAGAGAATTCAGAAAATGCTTTCTGACTTTGCCTCAATTTTATCTTCCTTATAAAACCAGGATGGCACCTGTCAGCCACAGACTGTAGGAGCTGATAAGCAAGTGATTGTTCTTGTCAAAATGTCAAGCACCTCTATTCTGTTTAAATAGGTATTATAAATATCTATACTTTGTTTACTGGGCTGCATTAAATAGACAACACTTCGGGCTCAGAAAATACTCTGAGGCAATTCCATGAAATGGAGATTTAGGAAGGCTATTAAAATATTAATCGATGCAGGAAGTGCTTAAAAGATGAACATGGTAGATTTAGAGTATAGACAAGTGAAGTTTTGAACAGTAGAAAATGCTGGGTGTCTAAGTTAGTCCAACATTTTAAACTTCAAGGTGAGTGTGCTGAAGCCATTGAATGGTTGTCTAATGACACGAGAAAAGGAGTTAGAAATAAAATAAGTTGAGTAGAATTAATACTTTTTATTTTAAAAAGTATGCATTTGAGATGTCTTATGCTTGTCTGTGATCTTAATTTTTGATACATTGGTTTTTTTCAAGCCTTCTAAGCTGGCAGTTAAACAGTAGCTTTAAAAATTGTACAGGAGAGAGGTATCTTTGACACAATCTCTTACTGAAGCAGAAAGTCCTGTGATCAGCCCTCAGCTGAAATCTTTGCGGTATATGATTTTAAAAATCCAAAGGAAAAAAACAACTACATGGTCAGAAAACCAGTAGATCCCATAGATACTAGTACTGAACCCCTCCCTCCCTTGTAGCTGTAGTGAAAAGGCATTACACATTAATAGAGAGATCAAAAGGATAGAAAACTTTAGATCCTGTATCCCTGAAGCTTGGGACAGTGTATCAGCCTGGATTTCAGTCCCCTAGAAGGCCCATTATCAAGTATACTGTTGGGGCTTAGAAAATGTATTTAGGAATAAAAAATATTTGTGATTATTGAATTGACAGCTAACTGACTTATGGGTAGTAAAATGTTTCAAAGTTATTTAAGTAAGTATTTTTTTGTTTTAAATTGTTTTAATTGAAATGACAATAAAATAAAAGTGTAAAAGAACAGTGATCATTTAAATCAAACTTTTACTTTACAAATATAAAAATGTAATCCAAACTTCAGTTTTTTATACATTTTCTGTATTTTTATACGAGAAAACAATGAGAAAAATTCTCCAAGCTCAACTATAAATGATGCCTGTACTCTATGATGTGAACACAGTAACCAAAAGTTTAAGTTTATAAATGTAGTGATCTTTCCCTCAACATTCCCCCGATTTACCTCTAGTCTAACAGTACAGCCCATCATTAAAATACAAACTACATTTAAATTGGCTCAATCTAGACTGACTTTATTCATGCTTAGTTTGTGCTCAGTTCTTTGCTTCTGGTTCTGGGTAGTATTAAGAAGTTTGACACGACTCCTGGATATCAAGAAAGGTGAGGAAACACACTAGACGCCCTCCTAATTGACCTCCACTTACCAAAACAAACTGGACTAACTAATGTGCTTCATTCCATGGCGATTACCTTGAGTGAGGTGCCTGAACACCAGGATGATCAGATCCCTTAGCCACCTGCCCATTGCCACTCCCTCCAGCCAAATCCAAGTGAATTTGGCAGTTATGAGTGCTCTCAAATTTGTTTATGCCAATTGTACCAATAGTTGCAATTATGCACTTTAATTAAACCAGATGGAAATGAATGAAATAATGTGAAAAGTTAGTTTTTCTAGAACAGCTAAATCAAATGCTATGCAAGCATGGACTATAGAAAAGTTTTGAATGAGTATGAGAGAGGTGACAGTAAAAGATTGGGGAACACTGTAATAATCTAGAAGGATTCCAGTGGCTCATGATGCACGTGCTTTACAAGGAAACGTAGTGCTTCAACTCAATCAGCAGACCTGCCTTGGCTTTCTTTCTAAAAAATTGCCAAATGAAGGCACCATTACACTTTAATCTTAACTAATAAAAGCGAAACATTAAAATTAACTGTTTCTTCGGGACGCTTAAGACATGTCCACCAGCCAATCAGAGTGGCTGTATGCATATTAACCTAGCCAAGATGGTGGAGGCCGCAGCCCCGGTGTGCGGCTTCTCCTAGGCTGAGGCCTCCGCCATCTTGGGAGCCTCTGTCCTGGGAAGGCATCTGGCGCCATGAGCCAGCCGATGCCTTCCCAGGTGGAAGCCTTGGGGGGCAGGACCAGCCAGCCGGCCGCCAAGGCCCCCTCCTGGGAGGCCATGGGGTGGCCAGCACCACCCTATCGCTTCCCAGGCTGATGGCCCGGAGGGTCAGTGGGAGCTGTGGCCAGTCTGAAAACTGCCCTCAGACCCTCACCCAGGCTTGCCACACCCCCTGGGGTGAGGGTCTCCACTGGGGAGCTTGGCCAGTTTGCAAACAGACATTGGCCCCTCACTCGGGCTGGCCAGGCACATCAGCAGGTGGACATCCCCAGGGGGGTCCCAAACTACGAGAGGGCACAGGCTGGGCTGAGGGAACCCCCCCACCCAGTGCACAAATTTTTGTGCACCGGGCCCCTAGTTTAAAATAAAATGTTTAATACAGTTGTCTTTTTCAGTTAATGGGCTCGATTGAATTAGATAAGAAGGCTACAACTGTATGTATAAAATTGATGATGTTAAAATCTATGATGGAAGTACCAGAGCACGTGGAATAGAGTAAATGGGGTAGCAGTTCTTACAAAGAAAAGTAAAGGAAAAGGGAAAGCTAGCATGTGGGAGAAAGCTGCACAGCAGTTAATCACATACTATGGATGTAGCAGTAACTTTAAAATATGTTTTAAAATATTTTGCCCTTTGATAACTGTTTAGGCAAACAAAATATTTATAATTCCATTGTTTTCAGTTCAATTTTCCTTAACTGCACTATTAGGTTTAACATTCTTGGCAAAGCTTCTCAATGGAAACTATTTATTATCTGATTTGGCTCCATTTATAATTCAAAGTAGTCAGAAACAATAAAGTATATTTTCTTGGAGACTTATTTCATTCTCAGGAGATAACCAGATGGGTTAAATAGCATAGAAATGACCTGATGATAGAATCAGTCTTTGCTTTCTTTGATCCTGTTTTAAATATTTCATAAAAGAACACAACAGGTAAGGTACACTTAGAATGATTAACCTGGAAACCTGACTCCAGTATCTGTAAGAAAGGTCTCCCTTCCAGGGGAGCATTTCAGAGGGGCTCTTCAGGATCAACACTGTGCTTTCTCGCCTGGATCAGCAAAGACAATAAGCAGAAATGGCATCCTATATAATAAAAGGGTAATATGCAAATGGACCCTAACAGTAGAACCACTGGGAATGACTGGTCACTATGACACACACTGACCAGCAGGGGGCAGACGTTCAATGCAGGAGCTGTTCCCTGGTTGTCAGTGCATTCCCACAGGGGGAGCTCTGCTCAGCCACAAGCTAGGCTGCCAGCTGCCAGTACAGCAGTGGTTGTGGGAGTCTCTCCTGCCTCCTCAGGAGTGCTAAGGATATCTGACTGCAGCTTAGGCCTGCTTCCCACTGGCAAGTGGACATTCCTCGAGGGCTCCTGGGCTGCCAGAGTGATTTCTTACTGCCAGCTTAGGCCCGATCCCCCAGGGAGCAAGCCTAAGCCAGCAAGTGGACATCCCCTGAGGGGTCCCAGACTACAAGAGGGCACAGGCCGGGCTGAGGGAAGCCCCCAAGTGAACAAATTTTTGTGCACTGGGCCTCTAGTTTCTTATAAAACTAGAATGAGAGCTCATAGGAAAACATGAATTCTTTGTTTCTAAATAAAGATTTTCTCACAGACCAATGAACACCATAGTCAAACAAGCCCCTGACAGGAGGTACAGAGAAATCCCAATCCAGCATTCTTTTTGAGAGCTGTCTCATGCCAACTTACTCCATTAAAATATAGGGAAGAGGCTCTGCAATTATTTGAGTCTATGTATCAGGAACCATCCTGCATGATAAAATTAGGGGCCAGGAGTAGACCATGTGAGTAATGGGTTTTATGTATGAATTAATTGAAGGTAAAGACATGATTCATTGCTCCCAGAAAATCTCAGTAAAACACACTTAATAAAATGCTGCTCCATATCACAGTTAAAAATATTACCCAACTTTAAGTGAAATTATTCTTAGATTCCAAGAACTCTCTTTTATTGTCAAATCCTTGCATGAGTGGAAAAATCAACAGAGTTCTATCATTCACTTCCATGGCATTTGTTGGCCTAAATCTTAGTTGGAGGAGAAGCCTTTAGTGGTATGCTGGGGCTGGTTCCTGCCAGCTCTCAGGAGCTGGCTGTGCACCTCTTCCCTGATCTCACATTGGTAGCTTGAAATTGGCCACAGTGGGAGCACTTACACCACATAAATTGGTACACGCTGCAAATCAGATTTGTTCTCCCCTTTGTCTTCAAAAACTAGTTTTATTTTTTAAAATTCAAATTCTTTATTGTTTAAAGTATTACATGTCTCCTTCCCCCCCATTGACCTCTCCCCAGCCACCCCAACCCCCCAGCACATGCCCTCACCCCCTACTGTCTGTGTCCATTGGTTATGCTCATATGCATGCGTACAAGTCCTTTGGTTGTACCGCTCACCCCATATCTCAGAGGCAAAACTAGTTGATTAGCACACCCCTGCCTCTGGGACAGAAGTTCTTGATCTTTTTTGGTCCACAGACCCTTTTGACACTTGCCAAGGCCCCACCTCTGAATGATGTATTTTTTAACTCATTAAAGTCATTAAAATGTTAAAAGAGCTGTAACCGGTTTGGCTCAGTGGATAGAGCATTGACCTGTGGACTGAGTGCTCCCAGGTTGGATTCTGGTCAAGGGCATGGACCTTAGTTTTGGGCACATCCCCAGTAGGGGGTGTGCAGGAGACAGCTGATTGATGTTTCTCTCTCATCGATGTTTCTAACTCTCTCCCTTCCTCTCTGTAAAAATTCAATTATATATATCTAAACTAATAAAAGCGAAATATTAAAATTAACCGTTTCTTCGGGATGGCCTAAGCCACGCCCACCAGCCAATCAGAGTGACTGTATGCAAATTAGCCCAGCGAAGATGGTGGAGGCCGCAGCCCTGGGCTCCGCCATCTTGGGAGACTGGGTCCTGGGAAGGTATCTGGGGCCCTGGGCCGCCAGATGCCTTCCCCGTGGAGAAGCTATGGGGGAAGCGGGGACCAGCCTGGCGGGACCCCGCAAGCCCCCTGCCGGGAGGACGATCGGGACCCAACGGCCTCCCGGGGCAAGCGGGACCCCGCAAGCCCCCTGGTGGGAGGAAGATCGGGACCCGAACAGCCTCCCGGGGCAAGCGGGACCCCGCAAGCCCCCTGCCAGGAGGCCGATCGCAGCCCGAACGGCCGCCCGGGGCAAGCGGGACCCCGCAAGCCCCCTGCCGGGAGGCCGATTGGGACCCAACGGCCTCCCGGGGCAAGCGGGACCCCGCAAGCCCCCTGGCGGGAGGAAGATCGGGACCCGAACAGCCTCCCGGGGCAAGCGGGACCCCGCAAGCCCCCTGCCAGGAGGCTGATCGCAGCCCGAACGGCCTCCCGGGGCAAGCGGGACCCCGCAAGCCCCCTGCCGGGAGGCCAATTGGGACCCGAACAGCCTCCCGGGGCAAGCGGGACCCCGTAAGCCCCCTGCCAGGAGGCCGATCGCAGCCCTAACGGCCTCCCGGGCAAGCGGGACCCCGCAAGCCCCCTGGTGGGAGGAAGATCGGGACCCGAACAGCCTCCCGGGGCAAGCGGGACCCCGCAAGCCCCCTGCCAGGAGGCCGATCGCAGCCCGAACGGCCGCCCGGGGCAAGCGGGACCCCGCAAGCCCACTGGCGGGAGGAAGATCGGGACCCGAACGGCCTCCCGGGGCAAGCGGGACCCGCAAGCCCCTTGCCAGGAGGCCGATCGCAGCCCGAACGGCCTCCCGGGGCAAGCGGGACCCGCAAGCCCCCTGCCAGGAGGCCGATCGCAGCCCGAACGGCCTCCCGGGGCAAGCGGGACCCGCAAGCCCCCTGCCAGGAGGCCGATCGCAGCCCGAACGGCCTCCCGGGGCAAGCGGGACCCCGCAAGCCCCCTGTCGGGAGGCCGATTGGGACCCGAACGGCCTCCCGGGGCAAGCGGAACCCCGGAAGCCCCCTGCCAGGAGGCCGATCGCAGCCCGAAGTGCCTCCCGGGGCAAGCGGGACCCCGCAAGCCCCTTGGCGGGAGGAAGATCAGGACCCGAACGGCCTCCTGGGGCAAGCGGGACCCCGCAAGCCCCCTGCCGGGAGGCCGATCGGGACCCCAACGGCCTCCCGTGACAAGAGGGACCCCGCAAGCCCCCTGCCGGGAGGCCGATCTGGTGGCCAGCAACACTGGAATGACCTCCCAGGCGGAGAAGCCTGGGGGTGGGGGGACCCCATGCCCCCTCCTGGGAAGCCTT
>PVJC01020911.1:13683-28816 GCA_004026665.1 Murina feae
CAGGCAATGACCCAGAGGGTCAGTGGGAGCTGTGGCCAGCCTGCAAACAGACATTGGCCCCTCACCCAGGCTGGCCAGGCACACCAGCAGGTGGCCATCCCCAGAGGGGTCCCAAGCTGTGAGAGGGCACAGGCCGGGCTGAGGGACCCCCCTCCCCGACCACCCCAGTGCACAAATTTTTGTGCACTGGGCCCCTAGTGTATATATATATATATATATATATATATATATTAAAAGAACAAGTTTGTGATGTAGTTATATGTCTGCTTCTCTAACGGCATTTGAAATGACATGATCCAGCAGCTGGTCTACTCTGAATTCTAATTAGTTATTAGCATAAAGTGTATTTTGAGATATCTGTAACACTGTAATGTGATATGAAAACATCTGTGGTTTCTACTGAAGACAAAGTCATTGGTCCAGTTAATACTACCGTGCTTTGTTAGCTATATTCATAAATGAAAGAAAGGCCACATTTCAGTTAGGTGTGAAAATAAAGATGTAATTTATCTCCTATCCTAGTTTGTGATTGCTCTGAATTCTATCCACAGACCTCTTGGGAACACATTAACTCTGAGTTGAGAACTCCTTCCCTATTAGAATCCTATTTCATGTTCATGTGGTTCAGAATGAACCCTGTTGCTTCATATAGATTATCGGCAAAGTGGAGGATTTCTCTAGGAAATATAGCTACATTTGGACTCCAAGCAATATTCACAAAATTCAAAAATGATGTTTCTGTTCATATAATAACTCCTTCAGCAATTATTTTTATTTCAACAAACACTTTCTTATTGATTATTATTGTCCTGTAGGTGTATCTGCTTAGACATCTTTCTGAGCTTCTTAACCTACTTAGAATTTTCTTTCTGTTGTCTGTTCTCATGGCTATTCTATCCTGCTTTAGCATCTTCATTCTCTAGCTTTCTCTTGATGAACCACTGTTGTAATCTTCAGGTCACTACATTATTCTGCTTCTAATGAGAAACTATTAGATTCTTCTCTCCCCAACTGTTGCCAAATCCTTTAGATTCTTTCTCAACTTTACCTCTCAAATCCACCCCTATGTTTGTGTGTCCACTCTCTCAGTTCAGACTATAATTCATTTTCACTTAGAGTGTCAAAAGAAACTTGCAATAGGTCATCCTGACTTCATTCTTACCCCTTCCAACTTATTCTATGATTTCTCTCTCTCTCTCTCTCTCTCTCTCTCTCTCTCTCTCTCTCTCTCTCTCTCTTTCTCTCTCCAGTTTCATCAAAGGCCCTCCATTCTATATGGATGAACATGGCCCTCAGGTCTCACTTTGATCTACTTTTTCATCTACTATTCTACTCTACTTTTTCATCATTCTTCCCAGAAAATGTTCCAGCAATGGTAGAGGATTCACTGTTCTCCCAGAGATGCCCTGCACATTCCCAGTGCCTTACCTTTGCACAGTCTGTCCTCTTATCTAGAATGCCCTTCATCCTAACTTTGTCTTTTGTGTGGTTCCTCTAGTATTGTAGAGCTCTGTTCTGGTCATAACTCCTCCACAACAAATTCCTAAGGTCCCTAGACCTGAATTAGCCCCTGCATCCTCTGTTTTCTCATTGAACTTTGCTTATCACTTTATTGTTACCTTTAAAACACAATTTCATTTGTATTATTTCATCTGTGAGTCTTAGTATAGAAGGAATAGAAATGTATCCATCTTGAAGATCTCCCCCCAGCATTTAGCACTGAACTTTGTTCATAGTTCACTAGCTATCCAACTTATATTTCAATTGAATTGTTTATTATTTTGTGAATATTATTTTGTTTCTGCCAACGACATTCTGAATTATTTGTATAAAAGGAATTGACTTGGCATTTGTTTGTATTTTCTCAGTACTAGAAATTGTAAGTGCTCAATAAATACTTGTTGATGATAGCATTTACTCATTTCCCTAAATATGCTTAATTCTTATGAGGCTTACACTTAAGGGAAATACTTTTCTTATCATTTAATGGCAAGGACTTTGCTTATTAATTGATTACATAAAATGTGTAAAAGGAAGCATAATGCAAGATTCACCTCCTTATTCTTTTCTACAATGGAAACCAGCCAGTTTCAGACTTTAATAATGTACATTTAATCAACCAAGAGATTTCAGAAGAATCCTAAGCCTGTTATTTCTGAAGTTAAATGAATTTTACAGTACTATGTAGTTAACCAGATTTGTATCCATATGATAAATGTACTATGATGAGTATTATATTTAGTGGATCACCTGTTTTTGTAGGGCCTGATGATGCACAACAAAAAATAGAACCTCATCACACAGCAGTGCTGGGGGAAGGTGACAGTGTCCAGGTGGAGAACAAGGTAAATATTAAAAATCTTTAATTGCCCTAGCCGGTTTGGTTCAGTGGATAGAGCATCAGCCTGTGGACCAAAGGGTCACAGGTTCATTTCTGGTCAAGGGCATGTGCCTGCAGTTGTAGGCACCTCCCAGGCCAGGGCCCTAGTAAGGGCTCCTACAGGAGACAACAAATTGATGTGTTTCTCTCACATAGATGTTTCTCTCTGTCTTTCCCTCTCTCTTGCACTCTCTGAAAATCAATGGTAAAATATCCTTAGGTGAGTATTTAAATCTTTAATTTTTCCTAACTTATACTTTCTACTAGTTTGCAGGAAGATGCCTGAATCTCCAGTGTAGTTAGATTTTTTTTCTTTTATGGGGAAAAAATATATGCCATAAGTTTATCAACCCCTTTCATTAACTTCTGTTACTTCTATTGGTTTATTTTAAGGTTTTATCAATACTGATTTCTAATTTTCAAAAATCATCTATGTCCCGATTGTTTACCCCTAGAAATTAGAATCTGGAGACAACGCATCTTTCTTGCCTCTTAACTTTCTTTATACAATTAGTTTTTACTGTAAGTGAAAATAGATCAGCCCTTTAGGAGCATAACGATGTGCACATATTCTCAGAGAGCCCTTTAGAAGTCACCCCAATTTTGAACTGAGAGAAACATATGATGCATTGTATAGTCCTTTTGTGTTAAAGCCCTGCTTTTTAAGTAACATTTCTGATATTTTAGGAGTCTTAGGAGCTTCCCTCCCCAGGTTACCAAGTTTCTTTCCTATGTCTATTTATTCCCTTGGGTGATTCACTCACCCACTATCTTGTGTGTCGATGAAGCCAATCTTACTGCTTTGCATCATTCTAATAAAGAAGACTGAAGAGACAATTTGCAAAAGATCCTGAAAAGATTAATTTTGAAAAGTAGGGATAAAAACTGTTTTCACTGTGCAGCTGACCGGTGGAGAGGCAATCTGACTGACTCTGGCCCTGTGACCCTGGCATTGTAGAATGCAATGGATTTGAGGAAATATTCTATACTAAGGCCTGGTGCATGAAATTTGTGCACTTAGTGGAGGGGGGATCCCTCATCTAGGCCTGAGCCCTCTTACAGCCCAGGAGCCATTGGGGGATGTTGGATATCCTTAGCGTGCTCGCTAGCCATCAGCCCAGCTTCTGGCTGAGTGGTGCTCCTCCTGTGGGAGTGCACTGACCACCAGGGGGAAGCTCCTGCATTGAGTGTCTGCCCCCTGGTGGTCAGTGCATGTCATAGCAACCAGTCATTTCACTCTTTGGTCTATTTGCATATTAGCCTTTTATTATATAGGATTAGTCCATTTTCCTGGCTGCTCGCCTACTGCTGCCTTAATCATTTGTAACCATGAATTGTGAAGTAAATAGAAGAAACATTCATGAGCACCAGATGAAATTCATATCTCAGTGTCTATGCTCTCTGTTATTAGGTTGACCTTTATGAAACTGCCACTTTTGACATACAAAAGTGGCAATTTTATTTCTTTCAACCCCATGCAGGAAAGAGGAATGGAAGCTACACATAGGCCAGAGACTACTGACAGCAGATTAGTTTGTAGCACTATCCTCTTTAACTTGATAACTTCAGTTCTTTGTATAATATAGCAGAGGGCACATTGTTAGTACTTGGATGCTGAAATGGAACAGCAGAAAGAAATGCTGAGGGGAGCCAGAAAGACGGGAGGCAGTAGGATAGAGAAGAATCGGCTGAAACCATCAGTTTATTGATAAGCAGTACTCCTAGCTCCAGGGGCATGATTCTGTTATGTGCACTTCTGTAATTATTGCTGTATGTGCACATATCTGAGCCATAAAGACATTAGAAAGATTTCTATAACAATTTTATTTTAAAAATTAACATTTAAATCTGCATGTGTTGCTTATATTCATGCAAAGTAGAAAGTCCCCTTTAAATTACAAAGAAGAGACTTTGAAGGTGTGAATTTTGGCTTTACCACTTGTTAGCTGTGTGACTTTGGACATGTTTCTTAACCTCTCTGAGCTTCAGTTTCTTTATCTGCAATGAAATAATGATGCCAACTTCATGGAGCAGGGATTGGGTTAGAAAGAATATATGTGATTACATATGTCAAGAATTGACTCTATATCTGGCATAGGGGTCAGTAAATTATGTCTAAATAGGCCAAATTTAAACCATTTTATAAATTAAATTTTATTGGACTAAAGCCACACCCATTCATTGCTGTTTGTCTGTGGATACTTTTACACCACAGTGGTAGAATTGAGTGGTTGCAACAGAGACTGGATAACACAAAGCCTAAAATATTTACTCTGTGGCTCTTTATGAAGAAAAGATTGCTAATCCCTGGTCTGGTATATAGTGGGTGCCCAAGAATGCTAGCTGGAAAATTCACTCATCCAAACACCTTACTTAACAAATACTTGTGCTAGAAACATGTTACCTAATGAGGATTCATACCTTAGGCCCAAAGGTGTAGGGCATGAACAGTTTCTATAGCAAGCAAAAGGCACTAAAGGACCTTGATTCCCTCAGGCTCCAGCCCAAGGTTATCTTCACTTGAAACTAGAGTTAGCCTGAGCATTATATAAAGAAGGAAAATGTGACTTCCCAGTGCTCACCCCAATCCCATTTGTACTGACTTGTGGTCAAGAATGAGGAGTTGATACACTCCCTGGCTTCCTTCTAGCACTCAGAGGGCAGGTAGTCTTTTGTTACCATTACTCTGAAGTCTCCCATGGGAGGCAGAAACTATTGGAGGCTTGGTTTATGCTAGATGTAGAAGTCTTTCAGCCAGACCCTTTGATTTAGAGGAAGCCCTAATTCCAACAATGGCTTCAACATGGCCTTAACTTTTTTAGAGCACCAACTGGTCCAAAGCAGTTCAAGGAGCCTTATCTCTTAAAACAGAGGCTGTGCTGTGCTGGTCACCCTGGAATAGCCTCTGTTTCAAGAGATAAGGCTCCTGGGGGAGAAACCAAGATGGCAGCATAGATAAACACCGGAATTGCGGCCGTGCACAACCATTTCAAAATCACAACAAAAAGAAAAAACAGACACCACCCAGACACACAGGAAGGCTGGCTGAGTGGAAATTCTACAACTAGAAAGAGACTGAGACTCAGAGGAGGTGCGGAAATAAAGTGCAGAGGTACGGAGGCACGCGCAAAGGGACTCGCGGAAAGGGCTGGCAGCATTTCATACGGGAGGGAGGCACAAGCTCCTGAGGTCTCTGAACTCCAGTTCCAGGCCAGTTTCTGGGGACTCAGAACCATACGGGGAGGAGCTGGACTGTCTGGCACTGTCGGACACTGTCTGGCACCATCTGGCACTGGGAGGAACTCCAGAGCGGCTTGAGACTCAGTGCCTCTTAGGGCAGGGCTGAGAATCAGCCATAGCTGGTTGCTCTGCCCTGTAGACTCCACAAGACCCTGCCCCACCCAAGCTGCATGCAGAGTTTTGCATATAAAAGGCTGAGTAACCTCAGGCAAAGCCTAAAATAGCAACTCCTTGGAGATACAAGAGCCAGCGTACCTAGTGGTCAGAATGGTACCATCCTAAATACAACTCCTCAGATTCATAAGGGACACACTCAGGGGGCAGACTCAGGGAGCACCAAAACCCCACTGAAATAAATCTTGCCCCATAAGGGTGTCTCCAGCACTGAAGTTCTCCCATTGTAGACACAGTTGATTTGCATAACCAAGTGGCTTGGAGGTCAATTCCTCTCAGTGATCACCCAACACAGAAAGCCACCACCAACCCAGGGAAGCAGCCAAAATGCGGAGACAATGAAACAGATCACAAATGACAGAAAAGGAGGAAAGCAAACGACAGGATATAGAGTTCAAAACCACGGTTATAAGGTTTTTCAAAAATTTTCTAGAAACCGCTGATAAACTTAGTGAGACCGTCAATAAATCTAAGCATACACTGACTAAACTAAAGAATATTAGACAGAGATCCAACAGACTAGAGGAATGCAAGAATAAAGTCAAAGAATTGAAATACCAAGAAGTAAAAAACCACCCAAATGGATAAGCAAAAAGAAAAAAGAATCCAAAAATATGAAGACAGTGTAAGGAGCCTCTGGGACAACTTCAAGTGTACAAACATCAGAATTATAGGGGTGCCAGAAGAAGAGAGAGAGCAAGATATTGAAAACCTATCTGAAGAAATAATGACAGAAAACTTTCCCTACCTGGTAAAAGAAGTGGACTTACAAGTCCTGGAAGCACAGAGAATCCCAAACAAAAGGAATCCAAAGAGGACCACACCAACACACATCATAATTAAAATGCCAAGAACAAAAGACAAGGAGAGAATCTTAAAAGCTACAAGAGAAAAGCAGTCAGTTACCTACAAGGGACATTCATACGACTGTCTGCTGATTTCTCAACAGAAACTTTGCAGGCCAGAAGGAAGTGGCAAGAAATATTCAAAGTGATGAATAGCAAGCACCTACAACCAAGATTACTTTACCCAGCGAAGCTATCATTCAGAATTGAAGGTCAGATAAAGAGCTTCACAGACAAAAAAAAAAGCTAAAGGAGTTCATCACCACCCAAGTATTATATGAAATGCTGAAAGGTATCCTTTGAGAAGAGGAAGAAGAAGAAAAAGTAAAGATAAAAATTACGAACAACAAATACATATCTATCAACAAGTGAACCTAAAAATCAAGTGAATAAAAAAATCTGATGAACAGAATAAACGGGTGAAGGGAGTGGACTGACAATTTTCGAGGGGAAAAGGGTGTTGGGGGTGCATGAAGAGACTGGACAATAATTGTACACCTATGGAGGAGGACGGTGGGAGGGGGGTTAGGACAGAGGGTAGGGTGGGAACTGGGAGGAGGGGAGCTTTGGGGGGGAAAGAGGAGCAACTGTAATAATCTGAACAATAAAGATTTTTTTAAATTTTTTAAAAAAAGAGATAATTCTCCCTGTGCTGCTCTGGCCCACTATTGGTAGGTACTCGAATTGCCAGGATGGTTCCATGATCAGTGGCACATGATTTGATTTGAAAGTTTTGATCTCACCTGCAGCCCTATGTTTATACTAGTATCATATTGAGAAGGCCTTAAGCCTCATAAGCTAGCAGATTTACTTGTGTTAATCAAGGTAGGTAATCAGTTCCTCACAGGATGCCATCAAAACCATACATGAGAGTAACTACACTTTTTAACTGGCACCATTCATGGGGAATTCATTAAATTCATACATATTAACATTTGATTAAAATAAGGATGGGAAGACAAAAATAAAACAAAGCACCCTATTAAAGTTAGAGATAACTTTTTCACTTATTTATGCATAAAATTCATAACAAGCTATTAATTTTTATTATTTTTATTTGTAAAACAATTATTTTTATTTTTTTTATTTTTTCATCATCATTTATCCCCTCTATGTTTTCTTCCACCTCCACCCATGCCCCTCCTTACTACCACCATCACCACACTGTTGTCTTTGCCCATGAGTTTTCTCTCTCTCTCTTTTGCTTTTTGCTCAATCCCTCCACTCCTCAACACCCCCTACACCAGAGCTGTCTATATGCTCTTTATGATTCTTTCTCTATTTTGACAAGCCGTTAATTTTTAAAAAACTGTTAATAGTTCATTTTTTGTCTTCTAATTGGCCTAAGCAGTTTAAACAATGAAATCTAGTAAGCACAATTATATGCAATTAAGTCATGCTACAACTCGGTTTCTTTCTGGTAACTCTTTCAGGTAATATTTCACTATAATAAATGTTCTTGAAGCAAAAGCATGCCCTTCGTTTCATTCCCAGAGTCTAATCAATCAAACAAACTATGAGTACATACTTATAGTGTAGAAGTTATCACCACTTTAAATGAATCATAGAGCCTTCATCTGGGCTTTACTAATTTATTGTTGGCATTGATGGAACCCAAGACATATCTTGGCAATAAGATTTATGGCCTAACAAGAGCAATTCGTAAAAATAAATTATTAAGTAAACACAGAAGGGCTCAACTCTGAACTAGGAACCCTGGGAATGTGCACCAAAGTAAAAACAAATAAAAAAGAAAACATGTGAAGAAAAAGACGTGTGTGGGCCCCAAAAGATCATGAATTTTAGTTGGGGTAATTATACATGAATCGATAAGTGGGACGCTGTTACCTTTGTATGGGGTCTTGCATCAATCCCCAAGAAGGCATTGTCTTAGATGGACACAAGGACTCATGTGTTAAACAGGACTTTCATTGACACGATACTCAAGTTCACTCAACACACTAGTAGACAGGACTTTTCAAGATAACAGCAATTGGAACTTTTAACTACATCAGCACTCAACTGAACATCCAAAAAGATTATCAGCTTTCACTATAGAGGCTAGTTAAGGAAAGAGAAAAGATACATTTAAAAAAAAAAGACACAAAACATCTGGTTTAGGTTAGAGCAGAAGGGGCCGCTCAGAGGTTAATTTCGTGGAAAAATCATTAGAAGAATCTTGGACCATCCTTCAGATTTCTAAAATGAAAAACGAACGCCCCTGAACGCCTCAATACCCAGCAGTTTAATCATTTTTCATTTCAGACCAAATTCAAGTATCCGTTTATCTTATTGTCCAAATTATAAATGGAAAGGCATCATATGATTTGAGTAATATGTAAAGGAGCAAAACTTTAATTTTTAAAACATTATTATTCTAAAATGTATAAACTGTAGGACAAAAGATGCATCTTCTGAATTAAAAAACTTGCAGTTTTAAAAGTCAGCACATCCGTGACACAGATGGTCATCTTCAAAGTCTTTAGAGAATAAACCTTTTTTTGATAACTGCTTTTTTTTGGTTGAATTTTTAGTCATTTAAGCATGGCATTTAAAAAATCATTTTAGATAGAAACCTGCTCCTTTCCCATGGGCTTAAATTCTATTATGCACAATTTCACTTATTCATAACCTTGGGACATCAACATATCAGTGAGCTATAAAGTAGGATGTAAGTGGACCTAGAGTCATTTGATTTTTGGTGTTTATTTGTCTGAGTTCTTTGTAATTTTTAGATATTAGAGAATATGTTCTCCAATTCAGTAGGTTGTCTTTTCGTTTTGTTGATGGTTTCCTTTGCTGTGCAAATAACTATATATGGTGCCAGGTGGATTCTTGAAATAACAGGGGGAACACTTTGTAAAGTATGTGATTGTCTAACCACTAAGCTGTACACCTGAAACTGATATAAAATCATATTGAATGTGTACTCTAATTGAAAACAAAAATAAAATTTAAAAATTACAGTTGGTTGTGCTTAAAGTTGCCTTCATGGCCTCAACACAAATTCTGAACTCAGCTTGTTCTACTCCTTGTGCTCATGTCTTCAGGTTACAGAGTCTTAAAGTAATTGTTTTTGAATGGGCACAAATAGAACTAATTTCTGCCTGAAAATGACCTGAGTTTGGAGTGCTCCTAATTGAAGACAAACTTCATCTGGATGGGGAGCAGCTGAGAGACTTCAGTAGTTACCAGGAAGTACTACTTTAAAATGGAATTTTAGATGGACATTTAATACCTAAATCTGAGGTTTGCCAGGTCTTCCTCTGTATAGATCTGGCTTGAAATAAAGAGGCATGTTATGTTGAACAAAATGATATTGTTAGTGGGAAATTACAAATCCTATAATCACATAGTCAATTCATAACCAGGTCAGTCACAGTTTGTCTTAAAGACGTTCCTAGTTAAGGAAAATCTTAATTTAAATTCTTCCTTATCTGAGAAGGTTAATATTTTCATAGTCTAGACTTACGTTCTAAATGCCACCAAAAATCTTAAGGAATAAGTCTTTCCATATTGAGTACTGCACAGATAGTATATCTGGAGTTTATATTCAGAATTAGAAACTTTATCCATTTGTCTAGTATATTAACTTCAAATTATTCCTAATTTAATGACCTGTATAATAAAAAGCTAATATGCAAATTGTCCCCTCTACTGGGAGTTTGACCAGAGGGTGGGGCTGGCTGGCCAACATCCTGTGTCCCTTCCCCCCAGCCAGTTGATCAGCCTCCGTCGGAGTAGGCCAGACTCCACAGGTGCATGAATTTGTGCACTAGGCCTCTAGTTAAAAAATAAGTATGTTTATTGACTGATGCTTTCCACCTTGACTTTAGGATCCTGAGAGAAGCCACTTTGTTCTAATTGCTGGGGAGCCATTAGGAGAACCAGTTGTCCAACATGGTAAGCCCCAAAGATATGTTCCTTGAAATCTCAGTTAATGAGCATTTTGTTTTCTTTTTCTAAAAACTTTAAAAAAATTTCGGGCATTTTAAGTTATTTTATTATTTATTTGTGTTTAAAGATAGCCACAACCATCTATCCACTGCTTGGAATGAATTAGCTAAGGCCTTTGTTTCTTTTATCATGGAATGTCCTTAATTATGTGTCCACAAATTAAGTGCAGGGTGTCATAGATAGTTGGAATAGGAAATGTCCGTAGTGTTGATGTAGTCATGGCCCTTGTATAAATGAGGAAAATGAAACCTCAATATTTTACTTATTTACATAGCAAATCCTTGGGTAGCATCTACTATTTACTAGGATTGGTTGAAATGATTTCCAAATATTAATACATTTAATCTTCAGAACAAACTTATTATGAGGTAGATTCTATCATCTCTATTTTCCAGATGAGGAAACAGAGATGCAAAGTTTCATTGGCTTGCCTGAGGCCACATAGTTGGACTCACATGCAGGCTCTCTGGTTTGCAACCACCCCTCCTGCCTTGCACAATGCCAGCTGCCCCTCACTCTGCCCTGTGGTTTCTCTAATGGGACATGATTGTTGACAGTGAAGCTGGGATTTGAACACTAACTGCTGATCCCATGTTTAGTGCTTTCTCCACTACACCAAGACTCTATATCATGAGAGATTAAACACACACCATTTTTATTATAGGGGTGTTCAACAGTTCAATTACAGAAGAGATGAAAACTGTAGGTTGAAAGGGGACTTGTGGGATTTTCTTATTTATACCCTTACTAGGGGACCAGTGCACAAAAATTTGTGCACTTGGCGAGGGGAGGAAGGGGTCCCTCATCCTGGCCTGTGCCCTCTCACAGTCTGGGACCCCTGGGGGGGATGTCCACCTGCTGGCATGCATGGCCAGCCTGGGTGAGGGGCTGAGGGCTGTTTTCAGGCTGGCCACAGCCCCCTCAGGGTTCTTGCACTGGGGGGTGGGATGGCTGGTAAGTGCAGGCGTGGACGTTTCCAGCCGGGTGGTCTACCGTCGCACATACCTGGTGGGCCTCCACCACTGAGGGGACACACCTGGTGCAGAGCTGGGTGGCAGGCCAGGGGGTGGACGCTGGTGCATGGTCCCTTGGGGGGGCCTTGCTGCTGAGCGGACACACCGGGGGTGGAGCCAGGCACACACTCACACACGCCCCACGGAGGCCTCCAGGGTGTAGTCAGGTGGCTGGACCTGTGGCAGACACTCTGCGCAGGGGCGGAGGATGCTCGGGCATGACCCCAAGGGGGTACCCCCCTCAAGCCCCCGCCACTGAGCCTCTGAGGTCGTGTGGGCCCAATTGCTCTATTCCCAGGCCTCACAGGGCCGGGCCGGGCTGCCGGCTCCCGGCCTTGCGTCTGCTCACCGCCCTCTGGAACCACCACAGGCACCATTGCTCTATTGCCAGCCCCAGCCTCAGGGCCGGGCAGGCTCCCACCCGAGGCCGCCCAGAACCAACCACTGGCACAATCTCTCTATTCCCAGCCCCATCTCTCTATTGCCAGCCCCAGCTGCAGGGCCGGGGGCCTGGGCGGCTGCCCGACCCTGCAACCGCCCGCCACTGCCCAGAACCGACTGCCCGCCACTGCCTGGAACCGACCGCCGGAGCACGCGAGGGCGGAGCCTCCGCCCTTTCGTGCCCCAGCGCGATCGCTCTGTTGCCAGCCCCGGCTGCAGGGCCGGGGGCCTGGGCAGCTGCCCGGCCCTGCGGCCGCCCGCCACTGCCCGGAACCAACCGCCTGTTTTCTGGAGAATGTAATGTATGGCTTGGCAATGATAGTTAATATTACTATATTGCACATGTGAAAGTTGCTAATAGAGTAACTCTTAAAACTTCTCATCACAAGAGAAAAAAAGCTATAGCTATATAATGCATGTTAAGTAGACTTATGGTAGTGATCATTTTACATATATCGAATCATTATGTTGGATACCTGAAACTAACATTATGCTTATTATACCTCTATTTTAAGAATAAATAAAGTTGGTAATATAATAGAAAAAAAGAACATGAGAAAAAGGAAAAAGAAACACAAAACTTGCTTTCTGGTTTCAGTTTTCTTTTTCTGCTTGAGGATTTGAGGAGACAAGCTTCCTCAATCGGACTTTGGAGGGCTGCAAGCTTCCAATAATACGTCCCTTGTTTCTCAAAGCATGGTCTGTGGACTAGCAGCATCAGCATCACTTGAGAGATAGTTAGAAGTGCAGAGTTTCAGACCCTACTCCAGACCTCCTGAATCAGAATATAAATTTTCGTAAAATTCCAGATGATTCATGTGCACACTATAAACTGAGAGGCACATCAGAATACCCTCAGAAAAGTGTCAAAATGGAAGCTCAAAAGTGCACTGATTTCACAGAAAAATAATTAAGGGATAAGAGAATTATTCTATAAATCTAAACTATAGCAAAATTGTGACATGCAGGAAATCTGTCCTTGGCCCAGTACCTGCTCTCATTTTCCGAGTTCCAATACTTTCCTCCATGTGTCCTTTCAAAACTTGGCTTCTCCAGGGTACCCTCTTGGATTTATTATTTATTTCGCACATGAGGACTCTCTCATTTTTTCCTATCTGAGAGCATCCAAATCTCCATCTCCAGAATCCAGATGAAATTTCTCTCATGAATCCCAGATCTATATTTCCAACAATGTACTAAGCACCTCTGGCAGGAAGGCATTTTATTATCTCTAGCACCTTCATGTCAAAATATCCAGAACTGAAAGCCTTGCTCTACCCACAGCCTCCTATGGCCTGTATCTCAATCATCCTTAACAATCCCACCACCAGCCAGCCTTCTAGGTCAGACATCTTCTCTATCTGCATTCCAGAGTCTTCAAAAACTGCCAATCAGATCACGTTATTCTCTACTTAAATCGGTGACTGCTGATCACCTGCAGAATTATGTCCAAACATCTTCCAGTAGATGGAATTCCAAGTGCAGAGGGGTCTGGCCTCTTCCTACACATCATATCCCCCCAATTCTTTCCTCCCTCCTATCCTTCTTTCAAACACTGTGCCTCCATTTTCAATTCTTCTGACTTGCTAATCCCGAAATGCCATTCCTTCACGTATCCTGTTCAAATATCATCTGCTTTGTAAATGCTTTCCTGGACCCTTCTTCACCTTTCTGTACCGATTCCATACATTTTACATGCTTTTATCACTTCACGTAATAATTTGTTTTCATACCCATGTGATATATTTGAAGTCCTTGGAGGGAGAAAGTCTGTCATTCATCTCTAGCTCCTAGCACAATGTTTGTCCTTTAATGGGCAATCAGTAAATACTCGCTAGATAGGTAATTGAATGAATTAATGAATTCAGAGGCTTTCTGCCTGTTTCTCCTTGTATGGTCATCCTATTCCCTGCAACATCTCCAAAGGCCTCAACATCATCAAAGCATGTTAGAGTGAGAGCCAAAGCCCTGATATGCAAACAGTGGTGAAGAAATTCTAAGTAATACAGTTCTATTTTAACTTGGGTCTCTCAGAGAAGGCCCCTTAAATGAGGAACTTTTATAAAAGGAATGTCAGGAGCCTCTGCAGACTGGTAGAAGAAACTTACTGAATGGACACATCTGTCACCTGCTTTCAAGACATTGTAAATGCCACCAAGGAGTTGGCCTTATTTATCCAGGAGAACTTAGGAGTGTACAGTCAAGGACAGTGTCCCTTGGTCCCTATAATGTGTGAACAAGAAGGGAAGAGACAGACATTACAGACTTCTGCACGTTTAGAAAAACCTGAATTCAAACCTAGGAATTAGGCAAAGGGACCAGCAAACCACTTCATGTTTTTGTAAAGAAAGTTTTATTGGCGCACAGCTATGCCAGCCTTAGAGAATCTAAAATATGATGCTTTCTTGATCTGAAATTTTTATAATTTCCTGTTTATTGTCAATAAACTGTTACTAGTCTTCAAAAATGATATGCCCGGCCAATGTGGCTCTGTGGTTGAGCATCAAACCATGAACCAGGTTCCTGTTTGATTCCTGGTCAGGGCACATGGTCAGGTTGCGGGCTCCATCCCCAGTAGGGGATGTGCAGGAGGCAGCCAAGCGATGATTCTCATCATTGATGATTCTATCTCTCCCTTCCTCTCTGAAATCAATAAAAACATATTTTTAAAAATGACTTAGACCTGTCATGTAAGTACATAGTCTCATATACTGTATAGATACCAACTTAGGATGAGATTTGCCAATTCATTGTACCAGTTTGGTTCAATTATTGACATTAGCTAGTGCTATAAAGCTAGCACTACAGTAAATCTTAAAAGTTCTCATCACAAGAAAAAATGGGCATTAACTAGATTTATTGTGATCATTTTACAATACATCATCTTCTATAATAAAAGAGAAACATGCAAATGTGACCATTACCACCAGCCAATCAGAGCAGCTGTATGCAAATTAACCCAGCCAAGATGGAGGCCAACAGCCAATCAGAGCGGCTGTATGCAAATTAACCCAGCCAAGATGGAGGCCAACAGCCACGGAACTAGAGCAAACCAAAGGGTTCTGTTGCAACTGCCTGCCTAT
>PVJC01020912.1:0-28676 GCA_004026665.1 Murina feae
GTGGTGTCCGTGTATTCTTTTCGTGGTTTTTCTGAAATAGTGTTTCACAGCTGCGTTTATGGTGTTTACCTTATGCCGCCATCTTGCTGTCTCTCCTAAACTTTTTATGTTAGCAAACAATTTGGAAGAACTTTTCCTCACAAATTTTAGAATTAGAATAAAACTTTTGAATCATAAATTTAAGTAGTTAGTAAGGAAGTAATTTCTTTATAATGTAAACAATAATATTTAAAAGTAGAATTCTTAAAGGCATCCAATGGAATATAAGTGTCATAGTGACTTGAGACTCATCATTATCCATCAAAATATTAACAACATAAGCTTTTCGCTTACAGTGAGAAATTTTCATCCCTCCCTTTTTTCTTTGGACTTGAATTTTCTTCACATTTCTGCCACAAATTTTTATCTAAATGTAACATACATTATGTGTGAATATCTGATCAATAATTCTATCATATTTTCCTGCAACAAATTTTATATAGAAATTTAAATTACATAAAATCCCTTGGATCATACTACTCCTGTTAACAATTCTTCTGAATAGAATTATCATCAATTATTCCTAGTTCATAATTGATCAGTTAAATATTTTAAATACTGACAAACATTTAACCTAAAAATATCAATGAAGTTTTTAAGAAATTAGTTTGTAAGTGAATTTTACTTACTTCTAGGAGGTAGGTTCAGCATCCGTTTATCCCTAGTTTTTGCTTTATATTGTAAACACTGAGGGATATTGTTTACAGAAGTAAGTAGATGAGAATTGAAAGGAATTGTTTTAGTGATGTCATTTATTTAGTCGAAAGCTTTCCAAATTATATGCTATACAACACTTGGTGATCTCATTTTCAATGATTTATTAGTGGACCATTTGAATAGGTTTGCCCTCAATTTACTAGAAAACTAGTAATGTTAAACAATCTAATTTTCAAAAGGGATTGTTACTCAGTAGTATCACTCAGCTTTTCAACATTAACATCATTATTTCAGATTGTCTGTTTAGCTCCTTGCAGGTTTTTACACTTTGGGGCAGTAAATTGTTGTAGCATTCAGCAGGAGAGAACTGCACCTTTCTCTTTTAAAGTGGGAGGAAGAGGAGGTGGGGATTAGGAACCATGAAAGCCACTCAACTACGCTGGTTCTCGGGTAAATCAGATTTAGGAGGGAGTGTGTATAGGAGTTAAAGGCCTGGAATTGATCTCCTTAACACTCTCTGAGTTCCTCAGTTCTCATGTTTGATGACCGCTACTCAGGTTCATATTCAAGTAGAAGAATTGCTGATGCTGAGTCTCTTAAGCTGTGTGCCTCTTTCACAGAACCAACATCACCGATGAGGTTGCTGTATCTCTCCAGGACTCAGGAGAAGTCCCTCCGAATGTCTGTCTATGTGAATCACAGGAGGTTTCTAACTTTGGGAAAAGAGCATGGTCACTTTCTTTAAATAATTGGTGACCAATGAGTAGTAACCCACCAGAGTTCTAAGATATACTTAATTTATTTCTATAATTTGCTTTGTGACAATCTCTGGAAGTATTTTCATTCATGACTTTCTTTCTTTAAAGGGCATCCTTAGTGTACATCAACCAAGATGGCTATAGACAGCACTGTACTTGATTTGCATTCTGTGACCTGAAGCAAAAATGCCTGTAAGGACTCTTAAAACCTCTGTTAATGGTAAAATAAACAGATGTCTAGTGGAGAGGGTTATTAGAAGAAGTTTGTTCAGTTTGAGAAAACTAGGAGTCAGGATTGCTTGATCTAGATTTTGATAGCAAGCCCAAGCCAAGTAAGCTACCAAGGTAAGTAAAATATTAAGGTAGTTTACTCTTAAGGCAAAAATTTTCTGGTTTGCAAATTTCTGGATGTAGTTGAAAAGGACAATACATTTCAAAAATAGAATAATGGTCATTCTCAGGCAGGAGAATTCTCCTTTAGAGACTGAGAAGATTTAATATGCTAAATTCAAATACGGAAAAGTTAACTGGTGAATAGGACAAATGCCTGAACATTATGAAATAAACAAGATTTGAAACATAGACAATCCTATTTTACAGTTATAAATTATTTTCAAAATCATTATAAAGACTTAATAATAAAATATAGTATCTGACATTAAGTCCATAAGAATACATTAATAATAAGATACATCTTCAGACTGTCAAATTACAGCAACAAGGACAGGGACGTTTTGAGGGGGGCGGGTAACAGATCAGCCAAGGGACTTTTGTGTGTGCATTTAAGCATAACCAATGGACACAAAACACTGGAGGGTAGGGAAGGCTGGGGGAAGGGCAGGGGGAAAAAGAGATATATGTACTAATCTTTGTAAAGCTTTATGTAATTAAAAAAAATGTAAAAAATAAAATAAAGGGGAAAAAAGATACATCTTAATAACAGTCTTCCTCCTATAGTCATAATTAGCTAGTTAATATTAATATAGGAAGAAAGCAAAGAGGAGGCCAGACATTACTAGCATAGTCATCTGGGCAGCTTCACCAGGAAGCTACATCTTCACGCTCCCCAGGGAACCACAGGTCCATTCTCTGCAGATCACTGGGGGAAGGGATCGAACAAAGGGGGAGATGGGCACATATGCAGTGAAGTAGGGTGACTAGGGAAGGTGCTTGTCTGTCAGCCTAGCCTGGAGAACAATGGATAGGCTAGGGGATTAGATCCCATCAGAAATTCATGAAATCTTGGAAAGTTAAAATTCCCAAATGAGCCCTAACCGGTTTGGCTCAATGGATAGGGTGTCGGCCTGCGGATTGAAGGGTCCCAGGTTTGATTCTGGTCAAGAGCATGTGCCTTGGTTGCGGGTACATCCCCAGCAGGGGGTGTGCAGGAGGCGGCTGATTGATGTTTCTCTCTCATCGCTGTTTCTAACTCTCTATCTCTCTCCCGTCCTCTCTGTAAAAAGTCAATAAAATTTATTTAAAAAAAAAAAAGAAATAAAAAATCCCCAGATGAACAGTGGGAAGGGGAAGAGCTTTTTATTCCGCGACTTCTAATAACTACTGATATCGCTGTCAGGTTGACCCCATATCTGCCAACATTGGTGATCCTTCCATTCATCCCTAGAGCCAAGTAGAGAGACCCAGAGCTTAGAGTAGCAGCAAAATTACTTTTCATTTTCTAGTTTACTCTCTCCTGTTCTCTTGCTCCTCTCTAGCTTTGTGACCAGCACATACCCACGCAATTGCTTGTTCTCTCTACATAGCCATGTGGCCTTAGGCGGTCTCATGGCCCATATCCATGCAGAATTCACACACAGGATGCTTGACTGAACCGTGTTTTAATATGAAGCAGAAATTCTGGGCAATGGCCTTAATTGTAGCCCTGCTGAAGACAAGATTGGACTTCTTCCATGGCAACACAGACAGAGATGGGACCTTGGAGGAGAACGCCTCTTAATTTTACATCATCAATAAAGCTTTCCAAGAAACCCCATCTTCCCATTAGGGCTTCAGGAAACTTTTCCTTATGGTACCCCAAGAATACCATTTTCATCAATAACACTCTTACTTGTTTCAACAGGTGATACAGGAAAAGAGTGGTCCTATGAGCTATAGCAGTCAATGAATGGCCTGGGATTGCACACTGGGAGGCAGCCTGGACAAAGGTACTATGTCCAGAAAATAAATTTTAGATCAGATTATGTATGGCTTAGAGCTGGGTCAATGAGGTAGGGTTTTTTTCCCCCTTTAGAAAGTATCTACTCTAATAAAATAGCAATATGCAAATTAACCATCATCCCAAGATACCTAAGCCATGCCCACCAGCCATTCAGAGTGGCTGTATGCAAATTAACCCATCAAAGATGGCAGTTAATTTGCATACACAGGAGAGCGAAGACTAAAGACAGTGTAGAAGGAAGTCAATTGTGCAGAAGGGAGCCAAGCGGTGGAGAAGGGTACAGAGCCGAGGCAGCGGAGCCGGTGAGGAAGGGAGGGAGAAGTGGGGGTGGGGGGGTGGGGAGTGGGGCGGAGGCAGCAGAGAGGGGAGCTGAGTCAGGCTTTGCTCCCTTCTCTGCTTTGCTCTGGCTCAGGAAGCCCTATTCTTGCAGGAATCTTCCTGCAATGGGCTACTAGTACTGTTTATTTTTTATTTTATTTTTTAAATATATTTTATTGATTTTTTTGCAGAGAGGAAGAGAAAGAGATAGTTAGAAATACCAATGAGAGAGAAACATTGATCAGCTGCCTCCTGCACACCCCCTGGGGATGTGCCCATAACCAAGGTACATGCCCTTGACCGGAATCGAACCTGGGACCTTTCAGTCTGCAGGCCGATGCTCCATCCTCTGAGCCAAACCAGTTAGGGCTACTAGTACTGTTTATATCTATTAGCTTTCTTCCAGTTCCTGGCTTCATGAAATGTATGTTGAAAATTTGACATATTCCCAAATTAATTTTTAAGTACCATGATTTTTGTTTATAGACATCCCTTTTCCTGTAGGGTTTCCTGGAATATAAAACTGGTATATCTTGTAAGAAATAAACAACATTTAAGCAAAATTAAGTAGCAAACATCCATAAAAGAAAACTCAAGGTATTGTATTTTTAAAAAAAGAACATTTCTAACCTAGGTCTGATAATGTTAGGTTTTTATGCGGTTTTCTTTCTTCCTTCCTTCTTTTCTTTCTTTTAAAAATATTTTTATTGATTTCAGAGAGAAAGGGACAGAGATAGAAACATCAATGAAGAGAGAGAATCATTGATTGGCTGCCTCCTGCACACCCTACACTGGGGAACCTGCAACCTGGGCATGTGCCCTGACTGGGAATCGAACCTGTGACCTGGTTCATAGGTCAATGCTTAACCACTGAGCAATGCCAGCCAGGCCTGTGGTATTCTTTCTGATGTTCTTACAAGATAGAAAACCTAAATCACAAGGAGAGTATCTTTCTAACTTATTTTTTTAACCTAAAACACTGTAAATAAGAAACTTGTAACTGGGCAGGATCTAGAACTGCTTTATTGTATTATTGGAGTCATGGAATTACATTGTGGCCAACCATTGGGACACTAAGGTTAGGTTTTTAAAAATTAAGTATAAATTAAAGATGCTACATTAATGTGATTGAAAAATAAAAAAGCATGAAATAACAGCATCACGTACTATGTGAGCTTTGGCCTGTGTAACTTGGATCTGTGTAACTTGGCTGTCCTGTAAAGGTCACCTTCGCACCTGACCTCCCAGCTATATCAGTTTCTTGTATATTAATAAGGAGAATCTTTAAACACAGAGTTGAAGAGGAGGAAAATGGGAATAGGAAGAAAGAAAATGGCAAGAAAGAGGACAGGAGAAAGGTAGGTAGAAGGATGGGTAGAACAGGAATGTCTTTGTTTATTCTGGTCGCTATCACAAAATACCATGGGTGGCAATCAGTAACTGGAATTTATTTCTCACAGGTTTGGAGGCTGAGAATCTGAGATCAAGGTGCTTGCATTATCAGTTTCTGTGTCTAGTGAGGGCCTCCTATGGAGTGGGGGTAGGGGTGCTAATCCCATTCCCGAGGGATTCATCACCTCCTAAAGGCCCCATCCAAACCTCATCACCCTGGGGGTTACGTTTCAACATAAGAATTGGGGGAAACAGCAGGCACAAACCTGTAGAAAGGGGGGAGACAGGCCTCAAACAAAAGATTAGCAACTTTCTCCTACCCCCTCTCTTGCAATTGTCCCTTGTGTGTGTATATATTTGTAAATGAATAGAAGAGGAAGACATGGAAAGAGGAAAAGGAAAAAAGAAAAAAAGACATTAATCTGGGGATGGTGGTGAGCCCCTGGGAATTTTAAAGCACGTTGCAGGTATTACAAGAATAAACTTCTCTGTATTGCCTCTTCTCATATCACTTTTATCTAGTGTTAAGCAATTATATTTTATTATTTTGAGATTTAGGATTTGGGGAAAAATTCAGAGCCAAGAGGCACAACTGTTCGTGTAAGGAAGGGAAGCAGGGATGCGGGCGTATACCCACTGCCGCCGCTCTCCCCTGCCCCCATAGCAGAAACAAGCTAACCTTTCTCCAGCACAGATTGTCCTGGAGGATTCTAGAATTAAATCTGCAGCACTGACCTGCTTGGACTGCAAACAGATGCCCTGATTTTGAACCCCGCCGAAGATGCGTTATCTGTGCCCGGCACCATTTTTACTGACTTCAACTCTTCAGCAGGTGGCAGTGTTCCCCTCTATTCCCAGCGGCTTTGGTGTTCCCTTCTTTTCAAAAGAATATGGTCCCTTCTCTTTTTTCCAGTCCACCTAAGGTACAGACAAGCAGATATCTGCCACTGAATTTTAAAAATCATTTAAAAACACTTACCTGTACATTATAGATAGGGTCAGCTATATAGAGGTTTCAGCCTTCCTCCTTGGGTAAGGAGACTTGTTGGGTAGAAGAAAAAAGAAGAAAAGCAAAATTTGAAAAAGGATACATCAGTATCTTCCTTTAGGAATCTGCTTAACAGTGGGAAGGGGAAGAGCTTTTTATTCGGCGACTTCTAATAACTACTGATACCGCTGTCAGGCTGACCCCATATCTGCCAACATTGGTGATCCTTCCATTCATCCCTAGAGAAAAGCAGAGAGACCCAGTGCTTAGAGTAGCAGCAAAACTACTTCCCATTTTCTCCCTTTAGCCGATGGAAGTGCTTGAAGGCCAGTCTGATGATCCCACACTTTAGTGCTGTGAGCCACACCCTCTCTGCGCCAGAATAACTGGTGGGGACTGAAAAGAATCCTCTCTCCTCAAGCCTAACCCCGACAGGGCAGAAAGGAACCCATTTTCCTCCCCGGTGTGGATTTCAGAGAAGCTGGAAAAGCAACCCTCACAATGAGTGGACTCCAGGAACACTCTAGGGACAAGCTCAACATCCTGAGAAACTAACATGGAACATTTTACTCCTCCCCAATGCACTTCCCTTCATTTAACTTCATCTTCACTTTGCCTTTGCCCACCGAGCAGCGCAGCGGTGGATATTCAACTGAGCACAGCTCAGGTTCTTACAATGAAATCTAGTGGAAAATCTAGAAACCGGGGACTCTTTGTCCGTGGTTATTTGTAAAATAAAGAAGTCTCTAGCTCACACTAGGCTGCGTGGATAGGATTTTCATCTTTGGAAATGAAAGAAGAAGCAGGCCTTTCTCCTCCTTCCAGGTTGCTCTCCATTTTCTTTCAACTTACAATCCTTGTCTCCCCCAGGCCCACCAGGACCATGCGCAAAATCAGCTTCCAGGAAATGTCAACATTGAAGATTCAGTAGGATGCTAATTCTTGTAGAGCCATCTTAGAAGGATGTTGTCTTTAAACTACAAGATTTATGGAGCCTCAGAAATCGCTAAGAACATTGTAAGGTTTAATTAGTAGTCTCGGAGTTAGGTAATGGCCTATGGCTTCTAAGCTAGGTCTCTTGAGGTTTCTAGTCTTCAGGGGCTGCCTGCAAGTATGATGCGCTCATATACAACCTCGTTTCTCATATACTGAATAAGTCCTCTTTAGATCTCCCTAGGCATCTACTCATAATGACTGCACCACACATACACATGGATCTCTCTTCCCCCAGTGCCCCTCAGCCTAAATCTTAACACAGATTTTGGACTCCGATCGTCTCCTTCAGTTCTCCTTCCCAGGGGAAAGAAAAGGAGGGCATTCCTAGATTGGTGTTGACTGGCGCCTATTTTCTCCAAGCAGAAGACGGACAACTCGTTTTGCCGCTGATCTAGGTCCCTGTAAAAGCGCTCCAGTTCTCAGCCTTTCAGAACCAGCTAATGGGGCTGCAAGCAGACTTGACAGGTTTGTTCTGGGCTCACGGCCATTGACTGGGTTCTCCGACCAGATAAGTCACTTGCCACTTGCCGAGTTTACAGGAGGTGGGGCGCGCTCACCAGCTCAGGGTTAGGGACTGGAAGTTTGTTGCCACATCGGCGTGTTCCAGTAGCGGCAGGCCGCTGTCAAAGTCCCCCTCCGGCCCCGCGGGCACGGCACCGGGAAGGTTCGCCCTAAGGGGCAGGGCGCTAGCGAGGAAGAGACGCAGACCTCTCGGGGCACAGCCCCTTCTCCCGCGGTAGGGAACGCGGCGTGTTAGCCGATCCCGAGCTAGGAGGGTGGGAGCCGCTGGGGAGCCCTGGTTCCCAGGTCTGCGAGAAGCAGCGGCGGCAGCCAGCGGTGCAGGAAGGCGGGGGCACGTGCTTGGATGTGGGTGCTTGTGTAACCAGCTTCCCAGCCGTCAGCCCCCACCGAGCTCCGGGGGGGAGGCTCTGCCGAGCTCGTTTTCCCCGCGCCCACCGGGCGGCCCGGGGGTCCCGCAGCCTGCACCGGGCGAAGGCAGCGAACCACCCGCCTCTCCGGCTATTCCAGGGGAGTGGGAATTTGGAAAGTTCCCCGACTAGGAACACACGTGACCTCCCCCTGGAAGTAGTTCCGGCCGCGGCCCGGGTATCCCTCCTCCGTCTCCTCGGCCCCGCCCACTCTCGGGGGTTGCAGCCTCCACCGCCGCGCACTTCTCATTCCGGCCGGGCCGCCCCGGTCTCCGGCGCGCACCGCCCGGGAGCGCGGGAGCGCGGGGACCCGGCCCTGGGGCGATCCGCCCGTCCGCCTCCTCGCGGCGGCCCCAAGGGGGGCGGGGCGGGGCGCGGTAGCCCGGGGACCGAGCTGGGGTTGCGCGCGGTGAACCGAACCCGACCTCCCGCGGGGAAAACGCTCGGCCCTCTTGCAAGCAGCGCAGGGGCGGCGGGGTGCATCCACCCTAGGGTTCCGCTCCCAGTCCCCCAGCCAGTTGGCCTCCGGGGCCTAGAAGTCCGGGGACGAGGTCCTCACACCCGGCGCGCTCGACTGGGAGCTTTCATTTTCGGGGCAGGGGGGCCGAGTTGCCGGGGAAGCGGGAGGCGGAGCGGCGAGAGGGGGCCGGGTGAGGTGAGACACACCGGAGACACACAATAGGGGGTTGTGCTTCGTGCTAAGACTGACACCTTGAGGACACGGAGGGGGTGGGGTTTTGGGCAAAGGCTGCTGGATTCAAACCTCGGGGAAGGATGGAGATCCCACAGCGAGCGGTGCAAGAGCGAGCCTGCAGGCCGCGCCGGGGAGAGCGCGGGGCGGGGGGAGGGTGTCCCGCTGCCGGGACGGTGCCGGCATTTCCCCGTGCAATGCCCAGTGCCGTCACCCGGGCCTGTGCACCTGTGCACAGGTAACTTCACACCCGCGTCCGCTTTCACCGCCGGCACCCCGCAACAGCCTACCCCGCCCCCGGCTGGGTTTCGGGGCGCAGGCCGAGGCTCAGCTCGCCCCCCCCGCACCCTCCGCCCCAGCCCGGCGTCGCTGCAGAAGCAGCCGCGGCAAGTGCACCTCGCTGCTGGCGGGCGCCTCGGAACCGGCCCGAGCGAGCCCCTGACGGTCACGCTGGGCATGCTCAGTGGCGCCTGCAGGTTGGGCGATCGCACCCGGGGCTGCCCGCTCCTACCACCCGTCACTGCCCCCGCCCTCCCTCGGGCTCCCCAGGCGCTCGGGCTCCCGGCGCGGCGGCGGAGGGGGCGGGCCGCGCGGCGGGCAGTGATGTGGCGGGACTCTTTGCGCACCGCGGCAGGATACACGCGCGGCGCGGCGGCGCGGCTGCGCTCCGCTCTCTCCTCTCGGAAGCTGCAGCCATGATGGAAGTTTGAGAGTTGAGCCGCTGAGAGGCGAGGCCGGGCGCAGGCGAAGGAGATGAGAGACGGCGGCGGCCGCGGCCCAGAGCCCCTCTCAGCGCCCGTGAGCAGCCGCGGGGGCAGCGCCCTCGGCGAGCCGGCCGGCCGGCGGCGGCGGCAGCGGCGGCATCCGTCGCCTCCTCTCCGTCTCGTCTTCTAACCGTGCGGTCGCCTCTTCCTCGGCTTCGGCAAGGGACGGTGGAAGCCGCGGGCTCGGGCGGGAGCCGGCAGAGGCGCGGCGGCGGCGGCGGCGGCACCTCCCGCTCCTGGAGCGGGGGGCAGAGGCGGCGGCGGCGGCCGCGGCGGCCGCAGCTCCGGGGAGCGGGTCGGCGCCGCCCGTCACCATTTCCAGGGCTGGGGACGCCGGAGAGTTGGTCTCTCCCCTTCTCCTGCCTCCAACACGGCGGCGGCGGCGGCACAGCCAGGGGCCCGGGCCGGTGCTGAGCGTCCCCTCCGCCGCCGCCGCACCCCCCGCGGCCCGGGCTCCCGAGGCGGCCGGAGGAGGCAGCCGCTGCGAGGATCGTTCGTCTTCTCCCCATTCCGCTGCCGCCGCGGCCCGGCCCCCGGCCGCTGAAGGGAAGCAGGCCCCGCCGCTGCAACCATCCGGCAGCCGCCGCAGCAGCCATTACCCGGCCGCGGTCCCGAGCCCGGCAGCCGCCGAGCGAGGGGCCTCCGCCGCCGCCAGGTCCAAAGCCATTTCCATCCTGCAGAAGAAGCCCCGCCACCAGCCGCTCCTGCCGTCTCTCTCCTCCTTCCTCTTCAGCCACCGGCTCCCAGACATGACAGCCATCATCAAGGAGATCGTTAGCAGAAACAAAAGGAGATACCAAGAGGATGGGTTCGACTTAGACTTGACCTGTATCCATTTCGGCGGCGGCTCCCCGTCGCCTGTCTGTCACTCTCTGTCTCTCCCTCGAGAACGTGGGAGTGGACGGAGGCGAAACCTTTCCTTAGTTGGGGTGACTGTTGCACGGAACCCCGGTCGGGTCTAGATTTTTTAAGTGTGCGTGCGTGTGCGTGTGTGTGCGTGTGTGTGTTCTCTTTTGAATGCATTCAGCCTAGGATGCGTTCGGCTCCATGGGACTCCTTGCCTGGTTTGCAAGTGTCAAGGCACCGGCTGGTTTCTCAGTCCGTTTCGTTTCCACGGGGGTCTCTACCCTAAAGGCTATTGTCCGTTCGTGCCGAGTACAGGGCGCTGTTGGGGAGCGGCGAGCTTGGGGCGCCGGGGCACTAAGATGAACAGCGAAGGGAGACCCTTTGAGGTGGAGCATAATTTCGATGCAATCTTGGCCGGAGGCCCCAGATCCAGGGTAGCGACCAGATGAAGATGAGGAGGAGCGTGGCACGTACACACATTGCATCAGAATCTTGCAGTGGTGGTGGTGCTTCGTTTCCCGGGTCGCCTTGGTAGATTTCTCTTTCAACGCGACGCGAGCCGTGATCGGAATTTGCATGATTTTTAGAAGCGGAGTCACTTGCAGTCTGTAGGGTGCTCCCGTGAGGGCAAAAGTGGGGTTTGCACGTTGAAGCTGCGTCCATGACCACTTTGACCTGCAGGGAGAAGTTGTGTCCTTTGAGGTAAACAGAGCCGTAGCATAACCCCGTAAGGTGCTCTTCCTAGATCTTTGTTACATGTGCCTTTTCTCTCCGGATGGGGTGATGTAGGATAAAGCATGAAATTTGCAGTTCAAGTAGCATTTTACGATCAGGGCTCTTGTTACACCTAATAGAATGGAGATTGAGTGGTTTTTGATCCCAGATAATAATGTGTAGGTTCAAGGGATTGTGTGTAGCGAATGGTGATTGCAAAGATTAAACTGAAGTTCTCACTTGAAATTTAAGTATTGGGATGCCAGAATTGCTACTCGACCTTATTTAGGTTTCAGGCCCTCTGACTTCTTTCTGAATCCCCTAAATTTACCCTGACTCGTGTAGGATGTCAGGTATAATTTACCAGCTAATAACCAGAAATGCTGGTGAGAGTGGACTTCTCCGGCTTCGGATGCTAGGTATGTTAGCTTTTTTCAGTGTTAAATTTACTGAGTCAGCTTGTTGAATAACACAGGAACCCAAGAAGTTTTAACGGTGTAGTGTATTTTGACTGTCTAAAAAGTTAAGCCTTTGTACTTAGATAGTGGTTATCAAAAGGCAGTAATCTTTGCAGTTTCAGATATAATAATAAACTGATTTTGGTCAAGGATGGGGATAGAGCCCCTCCTTTTTTTTTTTTTTTTTTTAGAATGGAAAGTATCACAGGAGTTGAGAGTTACTTAGGCCAGTGTATAAGGAATGAGAAAACTGAAGTAAGTTACTGGTTTGAGGTGATTAAAACATTCTATTAAGGCCAGAAATTTGGTGGTGTGAATTGTGGCAGTGGACAGTAGTTAGTTAAAATTATGTAAAAATGATTTTATAAATGTCAGTAAACATTTTGCTTTAAGGTAGAGCGACACTAACATGTATATGTCCTGCTGAATATTGTGGGGAAGGTTTTCTTTCTTTCTTTTTTTTTTTTTTTTTAAAGAAAACGTTGTGTATTTGAAGAAGTTATATTCCTTTGGATATGTAGTTTCACATAAATGTGCACAGCTAATTTTGCCCAAGTTTTGTTTTGAAATGATAAAAGTTTTTGAAAAAATAGCTTTACAACACTCAAAATGTTAACAGTTTTCTAAGTTAAAAATAATGCTGAAAAATAATTGGAAATTTTGGAGGTTGCGTTAATTGAAGAACTTCATTAAGGCTGAATTTGACCCACTTGCCTAGAAATAATTAATTGTAGGAAAACTTCTGATTAGTAACATTTCAAATGTGTGTCATTAACAGTCATCTAGATATATAAGAACAAATTAATTAAATGTTTAACTTTAAAAAAAAGCCCATCAAAAAAACTTCTAGAATGCCTTTTGGTACACAAAGTTCGTTTATGCTATTTATACTTTACTTATTTGATTTAAAATTATTAGGATTATCAAACTAAATTTACTCTACCCGGTGTTTGTATGTGAGTGGCTGTTTCTCCTTCCATTTCAGAGCATGTGTGCCTATGTGTGTGAAGTTTTCTCTAAAACTTTCTCTAAAACTATATTTACTTATGGTATGCATAGAAAGCAGTATCAAATATTGCATCAAATGACTAATAACATTGAATTTCTAGAGTTGTGGTTTTATTGAGCCAAATGTTGATATGAAAAAAATTACTTAGGAAAAAGTCAGTGAAGGGCTTTTTTTTGGATAGTTCCACTTCCAGTAATTTTGATATACAAAAACTTTGGTTTGCTTGGTTTCACTTTAGTGTTTTGTGTTTATTTTGGGGGGGGAAATTAAAATGGCCATTGAAGCTTTTCTCTGGCAGAGTGTAGGATCTGTTTCAACAGCTAGCCTGTTGAAAGTTAAATTATTTTATGAAAGTAGCAATTGGAGTATTTTAGTTGATAGAGAAAGATTAATAATGAAGTGATTTCTCAAAGAAAAATTGAAGACCATAATTGTAAAAGATTTCTGCAAAACTGAATTATTCTAAAAATAATTGGTTGGCAGGGTTTTATTCTTAATGTTAGCCTGGAAAGTAGTGCTGAACATGAGTCTATAAACTTTTTAATGTCTTTAGATTGCGTGAAAACTTGAGGCTTCTGGTATTTTCATTGTCTGATAAGTTTGTGTCTTTTCAAACAGTAACCTTCATAGGAAATATTTTTAACTTGAAGAGAGTACAGTAGCTATTTAAATTATTTAAAGAGTACAGTAGCTATTAGTATTATCTCTTAAAATTAGTGATTACTAAAATGACTGTATTGTCAGTTTTTTTTTTTAAGATTCTACTCACAACTCTTATTTTACACTGTTATGTATCAAGTTGTATTTCTTTCCTAAACGCAAGTGGGCCATCTAATTGCTATGTGGTAATTGACAAACTTTATTTGAAATAGATTATTTAAGAATAAAGTGCAGCTCAAAGGATTGAGTAATTTACAGTTTATATGATTCAATATAAGGAAAAGGTATTTTATTGCTCTCTACTGTAAATATTTGCACAGTAATTGGCATCAATGCAACTTTACATTGTTTATGATATACTAAAATACTAAAGGAATGCTATGATAAAATATGGTGAGATACAACCACCTTAATTTTAAATTTAGTTTTCCAAAGATAAAGATGTATTTGTGTGTATTACCTTTTAGAATTTTAACATCATGAGAATGGTAGCTGGCTATATTTTAATTTTTTGTGTGGAGCAATTTATCTACTTTTTCCTAATAACCACACATAATGTACTAACCTTAATGTTGCAAAATTCCTTGCTTTTTGGAAGTAAAGTCTTCAATTCTTTCTTTCAAGGGTTCTTATTTTGAGATTTGCCCCATTTGCTCTTGTTCATTTGGTAATAGCTTAATACTTTAAAATAATTTTTAAGGCCCTTAAGAAGTAATCACTTAAGTGACTTTTGATGGAGGAGTATTATGGGAAAATCAGTTCACAAAGTTTCAATGTTAATTGACACTCAGTAAACATTCTATTTTTAAATTTTTACCTCAGCCATTTTAGTAAGACAAAAGTATGGGAAATGTTTTTATATTAATATTATATGTGAAATGGGAGTTTGTAAAGAGAGATTTAGAAGTGTATATGCATATAACAGTTTTTTACTTAGTTGAAATATTAGGCCTTGGCTGTACTATAAGGATTTAGCTTCCAGAATATGTTATTAATGTAGTATAAGAAATTTATTTAGTATCATTTTTATAAGACTCCATTAGTTCTCAATTTTTCTATTTCGTAGAACCCTTATTCTTATTCTTTCTTTTCCTCCAACCCCCTTCTTAGATAAACTTGGTTTTAAGTATAGTCATAGAATTCTTTTGTGGACTGAATTCATTAAGGGAGATGTTAGGATTTGTTCTAAGGATAGTGATTTAAGACATTTGTATCACCTTGTGAAATTGGGGTCAGTAATGATTTCAGTAAATACCCAGTTCTGTTTTACAGTTGCTTTTTATCTGTTAGTTTTGAAGTTAGTGCAGTTGCTATCAAGGATATCAATAATGTTGAGGTTAGACTTAAGTTGGTAAGGATTTATTGAGTAAATTGATATCATAATTCTTTCATATAAGCCATATGCAGCCACATGCCTTCTTTGCTGGATGGTCAAAAGTATTTTGGTCTGTGAATCTCTTTGGACGTACTGAATATATGCACTTACTAATGTAAAATGCTTTGAATTGTCAGGAAAGGTGAAATTATTGTATTGGAGTTGACTATTTACCTATCCCCTAATTTTTTGAAAAATATTTGTTGGTTACAGATACTAGCAAGTTGGTTCTTTTAATATAATTTGCATAAGAATAAAAATAAAGTTGGAAAAATATTAATATAAAAAGAATAAACATAATTTAGGGGGTGAAATAATTTTGGATGGGAAGTTTTAATTTAATTCCAGTATAGTTAAGGCACATACTCTTCATGCAACAGTTGGCAGTTAAGAGATGGGTGGATATCTTCAGATTACTAGGATTACACTTGGTGTTGAGAATATTGACAGATGGATACTCTGGCTGAACCTGTCAGCAAAAGAATAAATTCTTAACTGGTACATAGTGTTGAAAAGAAGACTGTATACCCAGAATTTTCAAACACAAGCTAGATTCACTGCCTGTAAATACGAAGAGTGAATCTCTATGGACAGTGAATCTAATTTATAAGTGTGGAAATATTCTGTATATACAGGTAAATAAATAAAGCTAACAAATTACCATAATATTTCTTAAAAGTGAACTTATTTTCTCTTTAAAGAAGAGATTACCTTGGTAGATACTGTTTTAAATTTTCAAATAAGGTTAAATCTATTTTTTTAAAAAATATATTTTATTGATTTTTCACAGAGAGGAAGGGAGAGGGATAGAGAGTTAGAAACATCGATGAGAGAGAAACATTGATCAGCCGCCTCCTGCACACTCCCCACTGGAGATGTGCCCGCAACCAAGGTACATGCCCTTGACCGGAATCAAACCTGCGACCCTTGAGTCCGCAGGCTGACGCTCCATCCACTGAGTCAAACCAGTTAGGGCAGGTTAAATCTATTTTAAATTACATTAAAACATTGAGTAGTGGTTTTATTCACACATTATGTGTACTTTGTTTCATTTTAGATTTTATGGTGGCAGTATACACTCTGGAGCTAGACTGCCTTGTGTTGGAATCCTGGCTCTGTCCCTTAGCATCTGGATGATTTTGAGTAGGTTACTTAAGCCTCTTAATCTGTAAAATAGGGATGATGGTAGCTAGTCACATAGTTTTTCCTCAGTAATAAATGAGATAATGCAAGTAATTCACTTAGCATAGTACCGGCCACAATTGGTAGCTGCTTCTCTTAAAAATTATAATTTTAGGTTACTCATATATTAGAAATTATTTGTATTTTCACTAATGGGAGTAGCGATGATCATAACTGAATTTCCTCTGTTTGGATATGTTAGAATATCAATTGATTCAAGCTCTGAGTATTTTTTAAAGTAGGGAATATTCCTTTAGGAGCTTTGAATATGTGTATATATATGTGATGTCTGTAATTTTGCTGTTTCATCATAAATAGAATATAAATCTCTGCTTATTCATACTATTGACCAAACAAGTTAATCATGCTAATCAAACAGCATTTGCTGGCACACTAAAGTGGAAGTTTTAGGATAAAAATGTTATGATATTGAATTTTTTTAAGTGTAAAAGGTAGATCAGTTATAGTATATTTTTAGTCACAGAGTAATCTCTGCCTCAAATGAAAGAAAACAATATATGATACAAGAGTTATCTAAATTGTTTATCAGAAAAGGCAGAAATTTCTTAGCATTTCTTTTTAAGTTCAGATTTTGGGGGAGTTCTGCAACTTTGAATGCCAGTTAAATTTATTACAATACAGTTTACACTTAATCTGGCAGTGCATTAATACAGCATAGGAGTTTAAATTTAGTTTTAAACTATTCTATTATTGTGTCCCATTTTCACATTTAGTCAAGATTCTCAATATAATTTTAGGCACTAGAAATTGGAAGAAAGAGCTAAAGGATTTTTTTCCCTTCATTTATTCTTACCAGGTATGGAGAAGATTGAATAAGCTTGAGATCTGCCTAGTAAAGATTATTATGTATCCATAAAAATAATTTTTCCTCCCCTTTGCCTATTCTGGTCTCCCAGCTGTATCACAGTACCTCAATAGGAAGCACTTGATTATCAGGGGTTTTTTTGCTTATTTGTTTGGCATTGCAGAATGATTGGTACCCTGACTAATTATATATTTGACTATCTGATTATGTGATTTTTTAACATTTTATGTGTTGTAAAAACTGGCTTTGTTTTGGTCCAAATCTAGATTGTGGAATTGAACTGTGCATTTTGACATCTTCTAGGAAAATTGAGTTGTCTAAAACACTTTCTCACTTTGTGTCTCTCTTTAATGCTACATAGACCTATGTTTTGCTTTAAATCACTACCCAAAACTTAAAGTTGATTTAGTATTTTGAAAGCCCTTCAGAATAGTTTTGAGCTTTATTGATTTTTGTAAATTTTCAGGCCAAAATACAATAAGGTTCTCTCATTCTGCTATTTTTATATGTTTAATATTTCTGATCTTTTAAAGAGGATGAAATTATTTAAGATTTTAGGAAATTCATTGTGATTTGAATTAAGTATTAAATCAGATGTATTCTTAAAAGTATTTATAAATATAGCATGCATATTTAAAGTTGCAAACAAGTGTTTTAAAATTATGCAATTTTTTTCTATTTAAAATGATTTTGTTCTCATGAATCAGTGAGAATTTTTGAGTGTTCTAATTACTCTGAACTGATTGGAGATTAAATAGAACTGAAAACTTTTTCTACTTTTAAAATGAAATTTGGGGGATATTACTGAGTTGGATTTTTGGGTATTTATTTTTCAAATGCATATTTATAAATTACTCCGAGTCTTTCCTGGACTTTTCTGTGTGTGGTTTTTTTTTTTTTTTTTTTTTTTGATTATTGTTTGTTTTAGTAAAGTGAAAACAGTGCTTTGCCAGGCTTAGTTTATCTGTGTTATGAAATTTAACATTTTTATTTAATTATTTGGAAACATGAAAAATGAGGATTTGAGTCAGAAGGATCTTTTTCTTTTTTTAATATGTTGTATTGATTTTTAGATAGAGAGGGAGAGAGATAGAAACGTAGATGACAGAGACACATCCATTGGCTGCCTCCTGCATGCCCCCTACTCTGGGGATCAAGACCACAACTTGGACATGTGCCCTGACTGGGAATCGAACCTGGGACCTCTTGGTCCATGGGACGATGATCAATCCACTGAACCACACCAGCTGGGCAGATATTTTTCTTTTTAATTGATGTAACAGAATTAGTTAGCATGTACCCTGTCTTATATTTGTTTAGGTTTTTTTTTTAATCAACAAAGCCTATTTATTTTTTTATTTATTTGGGAGGAGAGAGAGAGACAGACAGACATCAGTTTGTTCCACTCATTCAAGCATCCACTGGTTGACTCTTGAATGTCCCCTGACTTGGGGATCAAACCTGCAACCTTGGCATATCTAGATGATTCTCTAAACAACTGAGCTACCTGGCCAGGACAGCAATGCCTTTTCTTAAAAGCTGGTTATTAGCTTGTTTGATTTGGCCAAGGAAAAAAGAGGCAACCTAAGAAATAGGGTAAGCATTACTTTCCTCTTTTCTCTTGTAGTACAGGAATTGTAGCTCTAGTAGAATCAGTAATTTGTTAAAAGCTGGTAGAAGATTGAGTGCAAAGAAGGATGCAGGGTTTTGGGGCACTTGGTGCAGTACTTTTCTGATTCTGTTACATCAGTAGTTCTCAAACTTTAGGAGTATCAGAATAACCTGGAGGGCTTGTTAAGCCACAGATTACTTGTGCCACCTCCAGAGTTTGTGATTCATTAGTCCTGGGTTGGGGCCTGAGAATTTATAACCAGTTCACAAGTGATGCTGATGCTGGTGGCCAGGGGTCATATTTTGTGAACCACTGTATTTCATGATACCTGTTAACCAAATTCTTTTTTTTTCTCCAATTTTTCCCCTTTATTGATTAAGATATTACAAATGTGTTAACCAAATTCTTGATATGTTACCTCCTTTAGGTTAATTTAAGTCTCTAACCCCTAAATAGTTCAGCGTGATAAATATTATCCTGATTTTGTAGATGAGGCAATACTCTTAGAAAAGCAGTATAGTGGGGTGCAAGGATAGATTTGGGAATCAGTCGGACCTAAAGTCTAGCTTAAATCCTGCTTAACCACTTTATCAGCTGTGTAATAAAAGATACACTAAGCCTTACTGAATCCTAGTTTCCAGGTCTCTAAGGATTGTGGTAAAAATCCTTAATATGTGGGGTGGATTTCTAAGGCTTATTGGAAGTGTAGAATACATGTTTTCAGAAATTGGAAACTAGGGGTGATCATCCCCTTCCACTTTGGGCATTTGTCAATGTCCAGACATTTTTGGTGGCCATAGCTGGGAGGTGGGGAGGAGAGGAACGGGGATCAGGGGGCCAGAATGCTATGGGCATCAGTGGGTAGAGGCCAGGGATACCATACCGCTCAATATCTTACAATGCACAGAACAGTCTCCATCAACAAAGAATTTTATCTGGTCCAAATTGCCAATACTGCTGTGGTTGAGAAACTCTGGTTTAAGGGTATAAAGTGTCTGATATATAAGAAGTATAATATTCAATAAAAGTATCTTTGCCATTAGGTTGTGGTTTTTAAGGTCAAATTGCTAGTAATTGATGGAGTTAGGCTTTTACCATCTAGGTTTTCTGACTGCTGCTATACCAGTATTCTTTTTAAAAATATATATATTTTATTGATTTTGTACAGAGAGGAAGGAAGAGGGATAGAGAGTTAGAAACATTGATAAGAGAGAAACATCAATCAGCTGCCT
This sequence comes from Murina feae, assembly GCA_004026665.1. Taxonomy (NCBI): domain Eukaryota; kingdom Metazoa; phylum Chordata; class Mammalia; order Chiroptera; family Vespertilionidae; genus Murina; species Murina feae. The sequence continues at coordinate 19,626 of PVJC01020912.1, forward strand.
CCTCACACCCCCTGCTGGGAATGTGCCTGTAACCAAGGTACATGCCCTTGACCAGAATCGAACCTGGGACCCTTCAGTCCACAGGCCGACGCTCTGTCCACCGAGCCAAACCGGTCAAGGCAATATACCAGTATTCTTTATAATAAGAACTTTGTCCACGAAAGATATCGCTGCTAAAAAAAGGGTTTATTTGAAGAAAGCTCGTGTGTTTATTAGGCTGATTGTGAAATTGTTTCTTACAAATTCTGTTAGAAAAAAGGCTGAAGATACTTTCACTAAACATGTATAAGTGTAGTGCTCTGGAAGGATGCTTCATAGCACTGCTCTAACAAGATGGGTATGCATCACTTAAAAAAAGCTTAACTCTGTATTGCGAGTAGATTTTTAAAGTAATCCTTTACTTTTTTTCTTTAATTATGTAGTTGTTGGGAGATATTTTGTTCCCAGTATACTTGTTTTTTGTTATTGTTTAATGCATTCTTTAAACTTAAATTTCCTTTACTCCAAAGCTGCTTTTGTCACAGTCAGATATAGTGAAATTAAATGCACTGATGTAAAATGCCAAAATTTGACAAGTTATAAAAACCTGTCTCTTTCCAGATAAAGAAAGTAAGGTTGACTCTAAGACTCGCTGATGCATGTACTACATTCTTTTGTAGACCCTAATTTTTCTCTTGGCCTGTTGAATTAAAGTGCTTTATCTAAATTAAAAACTTGCATTAATGTGAAGTTTTTGGAAAAATTTGGGATAAAGTCTTAGATTAGTTTAGATATGATAAGATGCCAAGGGAGTAACATAGTGGATTCTCAAAATATTTTTGCTTTGTTTTGTTTTTAGGGCAGACTAACATAATTATGAAAGTATTCTAGGAATAGATGGTTTGCTATGATTTTTTTTGCTTGCTTGATTTTACAATTTATTTTGCCTGTCATTTTGCACAATCATAGTAAAATGTCAAGGCCTATTATAAAAATTCTTATGAAATTTAAGTTTTGACTGAGTGTTATGATTCTTTTTGAAATTACAAGAGATATTCAGAGATACTGATAAATATTTTAAGTTTTTTCATATCAAGCTATATGATTAGCTTATGGTATTTATTTCAGCATATGAATAAACTCATTTTGTTTACTGTACTTAAAATTTCTTTTATGAAAACCTAAAGAGAATTTAAAACAAATTTACCCATTATACTATTTCTCTGCAACTTCACACTTCCATATTAGCTTCTAGTTTTGTTCAAATCTATCTGTTTTAAAATGTAATTTATCCTAGTGAACATAAAGGATATGTGTTTGAACAGCTTCCAAAGCATCTCGTAATTGCTTGAAGTAATGATTTTTAAGTGGTGAAGTCATCAAAAATATTTATTTCCCTGTAGTTATACATTAAACTTGTTTCCAGTGTTGGCTAATTATATATATATATATTTGCTATTCTCTTTTTTTTTTCAGAGTGGATTTGAGAGAGTCAATATTTTTCTAAATATTAAGAAAGATTTTCATGATTTTGATCCATAAAATCATAATCTGGAAGGGATGGGAAGAGATTCACCAAAGGACTTACATGCAAAAAAAAAATCTGTTACAGAAAAAAAAAGACAGCTGAAGTGTTAGAGCCTTGAAGCTTTATTTATAGGGAAGTTATTGCATATTTAAAATTTAAGCATATTTTACTTAAGTGAGATGAAATAAAATTTGAAATTAAAGTGCATATAGAAGTTATTTGGATAAACTATATCACATCATTTTATACTAAAGTAGTTATAATCTATTGCTTTTCTGTCTTTAAAGAGAAAAGCATATGACTCATGATGTTACTGTCCCCTAGAGCATATTTTGAGTGATATAATTTATATTTGCATAGTTACTTCAGTAATTGGTGATATTAACTAATGAAGGTTTGCTGTATATTTGCATGATCAATATTAATTTTTATGGTCAAAAATTGCATGCCATGTCCGGTACTATTTGTGTCACATATTAAAAAATTTAAAAAGGGTACTAATTTAAACTATATTAGCTAAATGATAATTCTTTTTTAAAAAATATATTTTATTGATTTTTTTACAGCGAGGGAGAGAGAGGGATAGAGAATTAGAAACATCAATGAGAGAGAAACATCGATCAGCTGCCTCCTGCACACCCCCTACTGGGAATGTGCCCACAACCAAGGTACATGCCCATGACTGGAATCGAACCTGGGACCCCTCCGTCCGAAGGCCAATGCTCTATCCACTGAGCCAAACCGGTTAGGGCGATAATTCTTTTTTTAAGAAATATGTTTTTACTGATTTCAAAGAGAGGAAAGGAGCGGGAGATGACACAGAAGCATCAGTGATGAATCATTGATCTGCTGTCTCCGGCATGCTCCCTACTGGGGATCAAGCCTGCAACCTGGGATATGCCCTGACCCAAATCAAACAATGACCTGATGGTTCATAGGTAGATGCTCAACCGCTGAGCCACACTGGCCAGGCAAATGATAGTTCTTTCTCAGTGAATTTATTAATTCATGTAGTTAGAATGAAAAATATTGAGGAAGAAACAAATTCTTTTCTTTTTAAAACAAAATTACTTGTTGGAGTAACATTTTCTAAATGAAGGATAATTGTTTCAATTTTTAAACAAAGAAATTTTGTTCTAGATGTGGTATATGCCTTCTTGATGTTAAAGAAGGAAAACATTGTGAAGGCAAAAATATTTTTTTTTGTTGAGTGCATGCAAATATGTTTTTTAAATAGTTGAGAAGCAATCTAATATCTGAATAGTTTTCATAGATTAGTTGTAGGAAATCTCTATAAAAGAAATAATTTAGTCACTGAAAGTGTACAATCTTATATCTAGGTTTTATCCAAGGTAATCACGATTATTTGTAATACTGTAAAATAGCTAAGGTGCTCATTATTAAGGTTGTTTTGGATTCTTTTTAATACTGAAAAGGTCACACAGATTGTGATTATTGTGTAGTGTCCAAGAATTAAGGCTTGCCATCTGTTTCTTAAATATAGAGAAAAGTTAGGAAAATCTAGTGATATAAGTGGTTTTGACACTTCTATTTTTGGAATTATCTATTATGAGTTTTAAAGACTAATGTCAAAATTTTAAACTTTTACAAAAATGAAAATGGTTATGCTGCTGTACGTTTTTCTACTAAAATACAAAGATACTGGTTGGGAACTAATGATCGTATAATGAAAGTTTGTCTTCTATTCATTTACTTTTATAAGATTGTTTTGATATTTAAGTTGAAACATGTTTTAATTTGATATTAAGGTTTACAAGGCTATGATAGTTTTAAACTGTAGTTTTCTTAACAGTTTCATATATACAAAATTTATTGTAAAACTTAACCAGGCAACTAACTTAAGTATTCCTTAAAGATTTGCTTTAAATATTTTTCAGATTCTTTTTATTTTCCTACAACTCAGTTTTTGTCTGTATGCTAGTAAATGAGTTTCCCCATTTAAAATTTTACTGTTGCATTTTGAGCCACTACAAAATTTGTTTCTATAACTTAATTTCTTTTTACTCCCAGGCAGTTGGTACTGCCAAGTCTTTAAACTTGAATATCAGGCTTAGTAAGATCTGATTAATCTACTTCGTTTTATTTATCATTAACATTTTTTTATTGAAAAGCTTGTTTTCATATCACATGATTGATATGATCAGATACCATATTTCAAGATTTTGAATTTATGTTTTCAAATGCAACTTCAGTTCTGGAGCCTCTTTTTTTTGTATAAAAAAACACGTTGCCAATTTCGAATTACTGTCTGATGAAAGTGGATTATTTTACTAACATCACTTTATAGCATTTGTTTAGGCCTGAATTGTAGGCCATGAAAAGAATAATACCTTTTTGGATAGACCGATAATATGTACATAAATTACATACCTTACATTAAGAGAGGCACACATATAGTCGAGATTTTTATTTAAATATTAAAAGTTTAAAAGTCTTTACCTATCTACTTAATAGTATATGAAGGGTGTGGTGTTAAAGAGCTCCCTTTCCTTGTTTTCATTTCTATCTGTCCCATCTATTGGTATTTTTGTCTTTCTGTATGTTAAATGTTTTTAAAGTTTGTTTACTAGTTGAAAAAGTTGACTACTTTTTTTCTTTTACATTTCAGCATAATTATTTTCTAAGATTTTTAGTATGTTCTCCTTTGAATATGAAGATTCCACAACTAACCATTATTAGTAATTGTGTTTTCCCCCCCAATTACAAGAATTGGATTCATACTAAAATGGTATCTCTTCAGAAATAAGCAGTTATAGGTGGCTGATTAAAATTGAGTTTTATCTGGTTAAACCAAGAAATATAGACTAACTCATATTTGTTATATTTTAAAATTGCATATTATTAAAATTTAAAACAAGAATTTTAACTAGTGTTTTGGTATATGTAATTTCAGATATTTTGATAACCTTATTCAAGTGATTATAAAGTTGATACAAAGATGAAAATACCCTCAGTGAGAATACTAATCATATTTTCAATATTAGAACAAGGCAGTTACAAAATCAGTAATTTGACTTCACCACTATAGGAATGAATGCCATTATGTATGCCCTCATATTTAAAATCCACAAGTATTTCTAGTTCATATCCAGATTAAAAATACTGCATGCACTTAGGCAAAACTATTTCTGCCAATTGGGAAAAAAAAAAAAAGAAAGCAAGTCCTTTCCAAATGATTTTTTGGCTTAAGGTACAGAATAGAGAGACTTGATTTTATATTAAAACCAATATAAAAGGAAGCTCTGTAACACACACATATTTGGAGCTTTTCCCCATAAAGTAGTTCACATTAATCGGGCTTTCTTTGAAACATAAATTGGGTTGTTAGAAGTAAATTTTTAAAAATTTGCAGTTTTGGCTTAGTGGGAAAAAGAAAGCCAACTTGCCAGAGACACATTTGTATTAGAACTTTGTTTTCTTAGTACCTTGTGTATAGTAGATTTTGAGTATTAGAAAATTAGTTCATGGTTGCATCTAAAAGATTGATACAGTTGGAAATCTTGTAATCTTTTATTTTTTTCAGAATGCAATTTGCTTATATTGAATGACTTTGCCATTGAATATTTCTGGGTCTTTGTTCTCAGATTGGTTACAGATCCCTTAGCTTCTTCTGTTCCTTAACTGTTTGAATGTCTTTCTTTTTTTCTGTGAAAATTAACGTTTTTTTCATTTTGTTTATAGCTAAAACTTAGTGTTTTAGCTAGTCACTTCTGGTAAAATAAATAAAAGCATGGCTTTTGTAATAGAATGCTATTACAGTAGTAACATAAATCTAACATTAAATATAAAAATTAGAGTTAAAAGATACCCTGTTATGTTCTTCATAGTAATGCTGGACCAATATTATAATTTTAACTTTCATAATCTTTCATATGTGTATTCTGATTTTTGCTGTAGAAAATTAGAGTTAGCATTTGGCTTGGTTCAAGTATATAATGTTGTTATATACTCGGTTCAAGTATATAATGTTCAAGTCTATAAAGTCTAATGAATGTTGTTGAGCTGATAATCTTTTTGGTAGTTGATATATAAGTTATAGACATATTTTTGATTTGTTATTGGTAGTCAGTCTTAGATGTTTTTAGTGGGAGCAAAACGGTAGAGAGGGGTATGTGTGTGTATTTTAACAGCAACAGAGTTCTGAAACAGGAAATCAGTCTTATCATATTCATCCAGAGACTTAGGAAGAAGGTAATTGTTTGGTATACTCGTTAAAACCAGTTAGTTGGGCAACCTAAATATTTAGAAGTTCTCAGATGTATCCATGCAGAGTTGTGGACATAATATTTCAGGATTAAAAACTATTCTCAAGAAAAATTAATTAAATTAACTGAAGGGGCTAATAGTGCCTCAGCTAATACACTAAAAAATTGTATTTTGCTAGCATTATCAGTGACTTGATAAGATATTTTTCAGTGATTAATTGGTTTCAATTTAAATAAAGTTCAGAGTGCCATTATTGTTCCTTTAAAAAATATTTTTTAAAACAGTGTAATTTTACTATATCTGGTTTGAAGTTCTTTCAAACCGATTCTTAAATTTAAACAATTCAGTAGAAAAAAAATTAATTCTATTTCAAATGTTTGTTGTTGGAAATTATCTTTCCCTATTTGTTAATGTATATATACACATAATTACATACTTGTAATCAGTATTTTCCTACTGTCCTGTGAGCTTTTTTCCCCCACAGACTTTCATCTGTCAGTGCGTACTTGTTATTTTTAAAGTTGTAAGGGTAGTATTTCATCAGGCTAACTACTAGTATTATGCTTTGTGTAGGGCACTGTGTTAGGATTCTCTTCATTTTTTTCTTTTATAAACAGCATTGTTGTGAATATCTTTGTATAGTTTACTTTTGTCTTTGTTTTTTTAGGGGATAATATTAGAGTAGGATTGTTGGATTAAAAGGTACAATATTTCATAGCTCTTTATCACAGGTTGTAGATTCCTTTTCTTTTTTAAAATGTATTTTTATTGATTTCAGAGAGGAAGGGAGAGAAAGAGAAATATCAATGAGAGAATCACTGATCGGCTGCCTCCTGCACGCCCCCTACTGGGGATTGAGTCTGCAACCCGGGCATGTGCCCTTGACCAGAATCCAACCTGGCACCCTTCAGTCCACAGGCGGATGCTCTATCCACTTAGCCAAACCGGCTAGGGCATAGGTTGTAGATTTCTTGCCAAACGAAACAATTTATAGTGTTGCTTAGTAGGATTACTAGAAATTCTTGATGTTTTCCTTTAGAAAGTGAGATCTAAACTTCTGTTTCAAAGCAACAATATGTGTAAACTTTTCAGTCAAGACAGATTGTTATAATATAAATATGTAAAAGTTGTGAGGTTTGAATTGTTTGCAGAAGTAGAAAACTTAAGTAGAGTTCATAAATTATTTGGCAGTAAGTTTTCCTTTCTGGGTTGACATAGCAAGCAGATAATTTAAAAAGAGCCTGACCGATGTGGCTCCATCGTTGAGCATCGACCTATAAACCAGGAGATTATAGTTTGTTGCCGGGTTGTGGGCTCGAGCCCCCATAGGCGGCGTTCAGGAAGTGGCTAATGAATCGATTCTCTCTCATTGATGTTTCTATATCTTTTCCTCTCCCTTCCTCTCTAAAACCAATAAAAACACGTTAACTAAAAAAATAAGTTGGGATATTTTAAAAAGTGTTTTTAAAAAAACTAAAATTTCTGCTAAAGTGAATTTAACATATTGGAATTCTTTTATAATTTGTTTATAAAAACACTGTTTTGAGTTGTTTTGTAATGAGACATTTAAACTAAAAAAAGGACATTTCTAACTCATGCAGACTCAGATAATAACCTCTTATTTACAGTTATAAAGCCCTTTCAGTTTTATGGATTTAAAGGTATTTCCAGATATCCCGTTTGATCACTAAAACAGCCAGTGAAGAAGTTACAGCTATTGTTACTATCATTATTTTATAGAAAACTAAAACAAAAGTATGTGAGGCCCAGAGATATTGAGTAACTTAACCTGAAGTTAGGCTTTTAAGGTACAAAGAGAATAAAATTGTGTTAGTGATGATATGCATTAACTGCTTAGTACAAGGTCTGACATTTGTAAATATTTTAAAGATTCCTATGTCTTGTAATATCAGGCCATTCTTAATTTTTCAAATCCCTATTTTTGAGAGCATTCTTCTTAATATTTTTGTAGTTCAAGCTTTTTGTACCCTTTCAGTTTAGAAAATAAGAGTTTAAGCTGCGTTATTTGGTATGTACAGGAATGATTATATGCCTTATATATTAGGACAAATTGTTATTAAACAGTGAACAATTAGCACTTTAATAACTGGCAAATTAAAGGAACTATTTCTGCTTTTCTCTCAGTATGAGTCTTCAATTTAGAAACCAGATCCAACATTTACCACACTTAATAGGGAAAAATAAAACCTAGTAAGAAATAAAGTCTTTCATTTAAATGAGAAAGTCATACAAGTCCAGAGAATGGCTAGTATTTAAAGCATAATTTGATTAGAAGAGGTAATATGGATATAACTGACATTCTTGGAAAGGATTTGTTAAATTTAAACTTGTTAAAATTTTTTGAGAGAAATGTACACTTAGTTTCATTTCCTTTCACCTGGCCTTAAGTGTCTGCAGGTTGAAAGCACTGATGGAAAGCAGGGAAAATCTCCAGAAATTCTTGGAAAATAAAATTAAATGATGTATTGGTATTTGCTAACTTGCTTTGATTCTTGTTTTATTAGTCTGACTTTATTCTTTCACTCTTTAAAAAACTAATATATTTTTATTGATTTCAGAGAGGAAGGGGGGGGAGAGACATCAAAGATGAGAGACACATCAATGATGAGAGAGAATGATTGATTGGCTGCCTCCTGCACGATCATTAAACCTGTAATGTGGGCATGTGCCCTGACTGGAATCGAATAGTCATCTCCTGGGTTATAGATCGATGCTCAACACTGAGCCACACCTGCTGGACCCTGTCTTCACTCTTGCTGCTGTTTTTAGCTCAGTGTTCCTCTGATGAATGAGGCGACTTCAGATTTGCTTTTGATGCATCTTTTTTTTTTTTAATATCTTTATTGTTCAGATTGTTACAGTTGTTCCTCTTTTTTTCCCCCATAGCTCCCCTCCTCCCAGTTCCCACCCCAACCTCTGTCCCCATCCCCCCCCCGTCCTCATCCATAGGTGTACGATCATTGTCCATTCTCTTTCCGCACCCCCAACACCCTTTACCCCGAAAATTGTCAGTCCACTCCCTTTCTATGCCTCTGATTCTATTCTATTCACCAGTTTATTCTGTTCATCAGATTTCTTATTCACTTGATTTTTAGACTCACTTGTTGATAGATATGTATTTGTTGTTCATAATTTTTTATCTGTATTTTTTCTTCATCCTCTTCTCAAAGGATACCTTTCAGTATTTCATATAATACTGGTTGGGTGGTGATGAACTCCTTTAGCTTTTTCTTGTCTGTGAAGCTCTTTATCCGACCTTCAATTCTGAATGATAGCTTTGCTGGGTAAAGTAATTT
>PVJC01020913.1:0-28704 GCA_004026665.1 Murina feae
CTTTGGCATATGTCTGAGATTTTGTTGCCTTTGTATTCCTCTAGTATTTTTATGGTTTCCCATTTTACGTTTAAGTCCTTTATCCATTTTGAGTTTATTTTTGTGTATGGTGTAAGTTGGTGGTCTAGTTTCATTTTTTTTGCATATATCTGTCCAATTTTCCCAGCATCATTTATTGAAGAGACTGTCTTGATTCCATTGTATGTTCTTGCCTCCTTTGTCAAATATTAATTGAGCATATTGGTTTGGGTCGATTTCTGGGTTCTCTATTCTATTCCATTGATCTATATGTCTATTCTTGTGCCAGTACCAGGCAGTTTTGAGAACAGTGGCTTTATAATACAGCTAGCTTTTTAGATAATAAGGGACATGGTGAATTTCTAAGAATATGGAACATTTCTAGAATTCACTTGATCATATAATGCCTTTTCCTCAAAATACCTTTAGTTCTTATTTTCAATGAAATTATATTTTCAGAAATCAAGGTGAAGAAGCCTGGCTTTATAATGATCACTTTCAGTCATTGGTAGATAGTTAAAGATCAACAAATTATTAACATAATGCATATTTCATAGTGAATATTTATCAAATAGATGAAGAAACAACTATGACCAAGCGCTGGGGTCCTTCCAAAGACTCAGTATGAATGATTCTGATAGTCACTATAATAATTCCAGTTGGGGAGACATGTAAGTATATTTCTAGACATAACTGGAAAAGTAGCAGAAGAGAGAAAAGAGTAGGAGAAAATTTTTTCCACCCTTATGGTTGTTTGTTTATTTGTTTTACCTGTTAGAGGCATCCAGGGATTGAGGAGACATGGATGATATCAGGTGCCAGAAACATTGAATGGATAATCGAATGCAATGTGCCCTAAGAACCTTTCAATCTAACAATTTGTGTGCATAAAACTGACATAGAATATTGCATGACTGTAGGCAATCAAGTGCTAAGAAAGGAAGCAAGGTATAGTAGAAATAGAATATGACTTGGAAAAACACAGACTCCAAAGTGTCAGTACAAAGCCAGGCAAAAGATTTAACTTTCCTGAGCCTAAGCATCCTAATCTGTCAAGTAGTCCTAAGAACTGTACTCCTTTATGGCAATTAAATGAGGTAAATGATGTACTGGGGCAGCATGATATGTATTCGTGACTTTCAGAACATCTTTGAGGCATATACTCTGAGGGTTATAGGAATTTCATACTGAACTTTTCTGAAAGATTATAGATGTTATGTTTAAAATTAATCATGTGGTAGAATAGACTATAAAGTTTGTTCCCACATGTCTTAAAAAGACAATTCATGTTCATTTTTGTTTGTATATGCCTGAAGCAATCCTGGAAGAATCAAAATAATGACAACACCACAACAGCCATTACCTTGGAAGTGGTGATGGTTTGGGAGGGAACTGGACAAAGAGGAGACAAATGGGAAAGAGACTTTTTTTCTATATTTTAATTTTTGTAGATGATGAAAATATTATCTATTAAAAATAGAGAAGTTATGATGAATAACTGTTAACTTCTAAGGACAGTATTCTAGGGAGGACTAAAGTTTACTTCTCTATTTGAGTGCCATAATGCCAGGGTCTTTCTCAGCATCTACTAGGGTTCAGGAATCTGGAAAAGGGGCTATGCATAAATGAATGAAGAGGCTAGAGAAGCAATATGAATTTTGAAGGCATGGGGAAAGCAAGACGGAAACTTGGTTCTAGTGACTAAGCTCTCCCAATGTCCTGACCTCTAGCATTTTATTAACACGCTGGCTGTACCCGGCCACGTGTTGCTGTGGCTCAGTCTGATTAAATGGAAAAGAAAGAAAAGAGAAAACGCATGTTTCTAATATGTTTAATTGCACAATGCTTGTGGGTATACAATGTGCCCTCCCAGGCGGCTGTCCCTGGCACGCTGCCGCCCCTGCCCTGCCCGGCTGGTCTGGCTTCACACATGTGCGCCTCTGCAACCCTGGCCCCCCAGCACCAGCCTGCACCCTTGCTCCCCACCAGTGGCCTACGCCCCGCACCCTGCGCTCCGCGCACAAAGCGGCCCAGACTCTCCCGACTCCTGCCTGCAGGGGCCCTCGCTGAGCTGCCCAAAAGCCAGAGGAAAAAGGAACTGAGGAAGCTCCCCCACCCTCACCTACCACACTCTCCACAAGCCCTCGGCCCCAGGCATGAGTGGGACCACGGCGGCCACCCGTGCCCCAGGCCCCAGCCCAGCCCTGGCCCTTTTCATCTGCTTCCATAACAATGTTGACGGACTTGTATGTGACTGCCAGGCCTTGAATGTTAGACTGAATAATATTCTTAAGTTCATAGCATGTGTTGCTTTTATGGCCAACAGATGGCGCTGTTTTTAAAAAAAAGCATGTTTTTACCTGTTTTTTCAAAAAAACATGTTTTTAACTGTCACAGGTGTGACATCTATATAATGTAGGTATATAAAAACACGTGCGTATTCAAATGCAAAGTTGTGTCAAAATTTCAAAGCAATCGGTGAAGAACTTTCAGAGATTTGAGATTTTGAACAAACAAACATTTACATTTTTATTTATATAGATTTTGCCCTGAGCAAAGCAGATATACATATCAAAGGTAAGATTTGGTAAATAGTTAATTATTATCATATTGAGGGAACTACCCTCAGCTGTCTGGCAGCAGGCAATAATGTAGATCTTCAGCCCTGCTGAAGTCCCAAGGTTCACCAACCTTTTGATGAACTTCTTACATTTATGACCTGCTGGAATTAGCTTCCAGCACTGTGGTATGCTGGGAAGACCATCTTTTGGACAATTAAGGAAATTTAAAACACATCCTGAGTTCTTTCTCCTTGCTCGTTAAATCTCTATTAATCTAGGTATCAAAATCTAATAAAAGAGTAATATTGAAATTGACCGTTTCTTCAGGACAACTAAGCCACGCCCACCAGCCAGTCAGAGTGGCTGTATGCAAATTAACCCAGCCAAGTTGGAGGCCGGCATTCACGGAGCTAGAGTAAACAGCAGGCTTCTGTTGCACCAGGAGTAAACTATCTGCCTAGGTCAGCTGGGCCTCTCTCTGCTCACGCAACATAATTACAATTATAGAAGCTATGGAGCTGAAGCAGACAGGAGGCTTTGTTGCCTGCCTAGGCCTGGCTTAATTATAGAAGATAAATAAACCCCAGAACCTGCTTCCAGCCAGTCTTGCTGGGATATTGGGTCAATGGGAGCTGTGGGCAGACTGAAAGCCTGAAAATGCCCCTCAGCCCTTCACCTAGGCTGCCCAGGCACCCTAGTAGGGACCCAAAACCTGAAGGGGATGTGGGCAGCCTGAAAACACCCCTCAGCTCCTCACCCAGGCTGGCCACACCCAATGGGGTGAGGGTCCACACTGGGAGGCTTGGCCAGCCTGCAAACAGCCATCAGTCCCGCACCCAGGCTGGTCACACCCCAAAGGGGTGAGGGTCCCCACTGGGGGGCTTGGCAAGCCTGGAAACAGCCATCAGCCCCTCACCCAGGCTGGCCAGGCCTAAGCCAGCAGGTGGACATCCCCCAAGGGGTCCCAGACTGCGGGAGGGCACAGGCCGGGCTGAGGGACACCCCAAGTGCCCAAATTTTTGTGCACCGGGCCCCTAGTCAAAATATAAACGTATTCTCACATTGTTCTCTGAAGAGACTGCACAATCAATAAATACAATCTTTATTTCTTTACTCCAAGATATGCCCTACCCAAATGACATACAGTCGGAACAAAAACCATTTTATTAGCACTTAGTTAATGGTTTGTTTTGTAGAAGGATCCCAGGGACTTTAACCTTGATGCTATTATTACTGGTCCGACAAGGTCACAGAAACTGAGTTTAATAGCATCAAAGAGATGGTTTAAATTTAGGACACTGGAGAGCATGTCATCTTTTATCTTATTTTTTTTTTTATTTCCCTTCAACTTTTCTTCTTTGTTTTGGCCTCACCATTTGCAGAGTGCCTTGTCCAGAAAAATTACCATTGGCCTGACAAAGGATACAGGCAAGTCGATACTGATTTCATATAAATTAAATGGGAGAGTTGTGCTCCATCACTTTGACAACTAAATTACATGAAACTCAGCTGGAGATAGGTGCTGCTTACTTTCTTAAGTGGAGCTGCTGGTGAAACAGTTCCATTTGATGTTATTAACAATTCAGATGGCTTCAGATTTGAACATCCTTTTGGGCACACTTTTAACTTTATTTTCCCAAAAGTTTAAGCACAAAGTTTCATACGATAACCTGGCAAACAGGCCCTTATCATAGGACAAGCATACATTGAGAACAAATAAGGGGAATAAAACATTAAAAGTGACTATCCATTACTGTTTTTACTCATACAGTCTTTAATCATACAAGCATATCTACTGCATAATTTGTATGCTAAGGAGGCAGCAGGGTGAGAGAAAAAAGTGAGGTATATGGAGTTTAAAGGGCATCGGTTGTGTTTTGTGTGTGCTATAAGAATACTTGCATTTAATGTACCATAGATGCTGTATTAGTTTCCTGTCATTGCTATAAAAATCTCTACAGATGGCTTAAAACACCACAAACTTATTACCTTACACTTTTTTTTTTAGGTCAGAAGTCTACTAGTAGATACAGTGTGTTTAGGCTGAGTCTTCTGCTTAGGCCAAAATGAAGGCACAGGGAGGGCTGCATTCCTTGTTGGAAGCTCTGAGGATAATCTGCTTCCAAGCCAATTCAAAGTTTTTTGTTGAATTCGGTACCTTGGTCTGAAGGACTGAGGTCCGCTTTCCTTTCTGGCCGTCAACAATGGGATAGATTTTTCCCTCTTTCTCTCTCAGGGTGCCTTTCCTCCTGTCCCCATAGGAATGTCAAGTCCCATTGATGGTTCATTGCTCTCTGACTCCCCTTCTTGCAGATATCTCTTCTGCTTGCAGACAAAGTCCTATGCTTTTAAGGACTCATGTAATTAAATTGGGCCGCCTCAGATAGTTCAGGATAAAATCCCTATTTTAAGGTCTATAATCTTAATTACAAAATCACATTAGCCATGTAAAGAAATATTGACAGGATCCAGGGATTAGGGTGTGGCATCTTCTGTGGAAGTGGTGGTGAGAATTCTGTCTACTAGAGCTAGTAAATCCCCACAGACACAAGTTGCAAACAGTATACTGCAATTCTGTAATTTGGGGTGGAGATGTAATTTAGTGTTGTTCCAATTTAATCTTTATTGTCCCATGCTCTAGGTTTTAAGGTAAGAGAGTTTACTGAGGGTAAGGTTTTATTTTCCCTTTGTGTTGTCTGCATGGTACACACAGGCTTCACTATTGTTATCTGTGAAAGATCACTAGTTCCTACCCACAAAAAAGTTTATAGGAAATTTGGGAAGATAAGTAATAATAGTAATCCTATATAATAAATAGGTAATATGTAAATTGACCGTGCCCTCTCACAAGATGGCCACCACAAGATGGCTAGCAGGGGAGGGTAGTTGTGGGTGACCAGGCTAGCAGGGGAGGGCTGTAAGGGGTGGCCAGGCTGGCAGGGGAGGGCAATTAGGGGTGACTGGGCCAGTAGGGGAGCAGTTAGGCTGGCAGTTAGGGAGTCAATCAGGCTGGCAGTGGTTAGGGGGCAATCAGGCAGGCAGGCAGGCATGCAGTTGAGAGCCAGCAGTCCCAGATTGTGAGAGGGATGTCCGACTGCCAGTTTAGGCCTGATTCCACCTAAACTGGCAGTCAGACATTCCCCAAGGGGTCCCAGACTGGAGAGGGTGCAGGCTGGGCTGAATTTCGTGCACTGGGCCTCTAGTTGAGTGATAAAGTTATGTATACAGAGAACGTTTGGTGCCAGAGCTGTGGGGCAGATTTCATAGAAGAAGGAGTATTTTAGACAGTTTCCTCTGTCTTCTTTACCCCTTTGCCTTTGCTTTCCTTGTCTTCCTTATACTTAAACATTGCCTTCTTTACCAAATTATGATTTAGCTGAGTGTAGAGGCATGTTTAAAGAGTTCTATAGACCCAGTTTCCCATTTCTAGCTCTCCGTCAAAATAGTGCTTATTTTGGGCACTGCTTTTTTTCTTATGCATAAGAAAGGAGATTTAGAAAACTATCGATCATTCGGTGAAGTAACGGGTTGAATACAGTTTATTTCTCGTTATTATCTCATATGTATAGAACATTTTATGGTCTTCAAAGCTTTACCTTTTATACTGTCTTTTAAAATCTCCATTTATTCTGGTTAGGCTTATCTCACTCTGATTTTTTTGAACATTAGGAAAACTGAAACTTGGGAAATCAATGCACAAAATCATATGGCCAAAAAGTGGTGTCCAGATCTAATTGTCTTCAACTTTTCCCACTATATCATTTTGATATTTGTTTTTGTGTCCTAGTAATAGGACATAATGGTTAATAAATTTTATTATTTCAAATTCTGTTTGTGGTGGTTTTCTTCTTTAAAAAAAAAAAAAAAAACCATCACCCAAGGATTTTTAAAATTGATTTTAGACAGAAAGGGAGGGAGAGAGAAAGAAGGAGAGAGAAAGGAGAGAGAGAGAGAGAGAGAGAGAGAGAGAGAGAGAGAGAGAGAGAGAGAGAGAGACATCAATGTGTGAGGGAAACATCAGTTGATTGCCTGCCATATGGGGATTGAACCTGCAACCCAGCCATTGCCCTGACTGGGAATCGAACCCCCAACCAACACTTTTGGTTTAATGGATGATGTGCAAGTAACTAACTCAGCTGCTGAGCTCTGCTTCTTTTATTGTACAATTGTTTGCCTTAATTATGCTCTAACATAATTACGTAATTAAATTATTACTTGGAGGGAGGAATTCAATCATCTGGCCAGTCCTCCCAGAGAAAAGCAAAAGGGAGCTGCTCTAATCTCCTTGTCAACTGGATTTTTGGATAAATAGACTAATCATATTTGCTCAAAGGAAGATATTTATGTTTACCCTTTGCAGGATGTCCCTGGTTAAAAATTTTCTCTACTAGTGAATAGAATACAGGATCTATGAGGGAGGGCTGCCTCAGGCATTTCCCATTCACGAGGGGGTACAAAATGCTTCATCTGAACTCCTCAATTGCCGATCTCCGTGAAATTGCTCAGCAAAGCTTGATACTGGGTAGATCTTTAGTTTACATGAGTCTGATTTAACATTCTGAATTTGGCCTTTGTCAGTGATAATACAGTAATTTATTCTGAAGGAATCTCAAGTAGAAACCTCTGAGCTACAAAGCCATTTTGTTTCCTTTGCCTTTATCTAAACTGAAATGTTACTGACACAGTATGTTGGTAAGTAGTCTCCCCGTTGAATTGGTGAAATCAAAGTGACCCTTTCAGGCAGTGAAAACGTTTGACTTGATTTCAGTGGTTATAAATCAAAATTAAGCCTAGGAAACTGGGCCCGAAAATAGCTGTAGACAACCCAGCTGCTGTTGTTCTAAAGACACTGTCAGGCTAATTTGCATGGAGGTGATGTGGCTGTGAAATAAGGGAATTCTCTTGCTGCCCAGTTAGGAACCTTCGCCAGGATTTAACGTAACCAATGGGGAGAGAAACCAGCAATTAATTTTTTAAAAGTCAAGAAAGGTTGTAATGCTAAAGTGACAAATAAAAACTTTACTTTTGTAGTGGTCGTTTCTGTTTCACAGAACATTTTCTTCTGGATTATAAAAGATGATTGGAGATAAAAGAAATATCTGATTTCACCTCAAAATCAATAAGATAAGACAAAGAATGTAATCCTTCCCCTAATCAAATTAATTGGTTTGTCCTTTGGTGGAATTGTTTCCCTCTACCTTGAATTTAACCAAATAAAATGATGCTTCTTAGATTTTTGACTTTGTAAAAAAAAGACAAATCAGTCATATTGAGATTTCAGTTTTAAATAGACAATCCTCAGGCTTAGAAATAATAACTGCAATCAACAAATAAAGAATGTGATGGCCCAGCTGGTGTGGCTCAGTGGTTGAGTGTCCACTCAGGAACCAAGAAATCTCATTTCCATTCTTAGTCAGGACACATGCATGCCCTGGGTGGGGGCTGCATCCCCAGTAGGGGCTATGCAGGAAGCAGCTGATCTGTTTCTTTTTCATTGATGTTTCTATCCCTCTTCCTACCTCTCTCTCTAAAATCAATAAAAATATTTTTTAAAATAATGTTATGGAAGGATACAATGAGAGACACATTTCAAGGTATTTTTGTTACTTATATTAATTATTCATTTGTAATATATAACTTAGAAGTTGATTCAGGTTATGGTTTAATATTTTTATTCTCTGTCCTTTGAATTTTTGCCTTTACAACGTGAATTCTTCTGTGATATGAAAACCCTTACCTAATCAGCAGCTAGTCCAGTGTCAGCCCTCAGCACAAGCAGCAGGGCCAGTGTGAGGGAAGAGAGCCTGGCAAACAGTAAATTCCCTGACTTTGCGTGGAATAGGTTTTTTTCTGTTTCACTCATGAATGATGGTGGCCCTCCCACTGATCGTTTGGCACAACCCGTTTACAAGAATTCACTACAAGTTTTGTGTCTTTCCCAGAGTGAACTTTTTACATTAAACAGGAAACACCTAAATCATCACAGATTAGGACTCAGGGCCAGTATTCACAAAATGAACATTTTGACTGGCAGATGAAGGAATGGTCTTACGTGTTATGCTAACATGAGAAAGCTGACAAGGACAGATTAGAAGTGGTGTGAGTAATTGTTTAAATGCTACCCAAAACGGGGTGGGGGGGTGGGAAGGAGCAAAAGGAAAACCCTCTCCTTAATTTTTAGTCTTTGGTTATCTTTACTGGCAAGTCTAGTAAGATTGATTTCAAAATAGCTGTATGTTGATGGGTCATAAAGTAAACAGGGACAAAATCATGGTGAATGAGTGATTTTCGATTCTCTGTGTTATATCATATTTCAGTGAGGCCCTTCACATTCTGATTAGAATTTTAAACATGTCTGGGAATTAAGAAGAAATAGAAGCGATGAAAGATCTCCACAGAGTAGCTTCTTAGGCAGACGGGAGAACGCTTTGACCTTGAAAAGATACATCCAGAACAAGCTAAAAATAGCACATAATATTACTGCTAACATACTATGCATAGCATGCTGTTGTATCCCAAAGGAACAATAAAAAGAAACATCTGGAAAATAAAAAATAGAAAAAAATTATGTTTAAAATAGGATGATGTAATGATGCACTCGTTAATACTATTCAAAGGCACTTTTATTCCATTTATGAACTAGAGCCTCCTTTTCTTATGAAGGATCATTTAGATAAACATGTTGCAAAATAAAATTTCTATAAATATTTTTTGTTAACTAAACTTTCTTGGAAAATTAAAGAGGAAGGGGGAATTAGTAAAGATTAGATAGAATCTCTCTCTCTCTCTTTTTTAATGATCTCAAGTCATTAGAATTTGATAATATTTTTCTTTGTTTCACTCCCAGATATATCCCCCAAAGTCAACCTGAATTACTACAGGATATAAATGAAAGCCTTTTTTGATGAGTATAGGTAGCTTCCCGTTAGATAGCTTCAAATATATACAGAAGTAAAACTAAGTACATTTTGGAAGATTATGCAAATGAATAGTCTGTCTTCTTCATAGGGGACGGGAGCTGTGGGCTATTGTTATAGTTCAGAGAGGAACCAAAGGAGGGTTTTCTATTGAAGTAGCCTTGAGTCGGTTCGTGGGGTTTTATGGCCACAAGAAGATTGACTGACATGAAGGAGGGCTATTACTGTGTGACGGGCGAGTCCTGAAAGGAAGCGAGTGGGTGGTTTTTCCGTGTTTTTCTTTCCTGTCCTCTTTGGCTCCATCTGTCAGTTCCATAAAATGCAGTATTACTCTGCAGTGTGCAAGCAGCAACCCTGATTGTAAAAATAAAAAAATAAACAAAAGCATTACACATCTTTACAATGGCGTTTCAGACCAAAACTGGTCATGTGTATTGTTTCCACATAAGAAAAGAAGACAGCTTTATCCTTCCTAATGAAATAAAAGGAGCATTTAAAGAGATTAAGTTTTTGTTCAGCTTCGATATTAAAAAAAAAAAACAACCCTCATTTATTTGCATTGCTTTCAAAATATCTTATGAGATAACAAGATCAATCTGAGCTGGTTAGCTCAAAGGGAAGCCTATAAAAATCATTCTGAGAACATGCACTTCCGTTTCCATGTAATGTAGTTACTCAAGTACCATATAGCTGGCTAAGCCCAGTCCTGTCTTCCTGAGATTTCCTTTCTGCACATCAGACCATTTATTCATTTATTTGTTTACATTTATGCTAAGAAATGTCACTTCTGAAAATCACATGGTGTATGAAGCCAACTGTGCATGACTCTCTTCGCATCTTTAAAGCCTCTCTCTGTTTGCCTACAATGACGGTGTGGCCATTAGGGATTTCTGTCATGCCTCCGTCTAAAATGTAATCATTGACTTTTGAAGTATTGAAAGAGAACGCCTTTAGAAAAATGTCACCCCAATGCAGTGAGTGACTGCACCAGCATCCTCAGTGACACATCCAGCTCAACACAGCATTGCATCTACTGTGCCGGACGAGGGTCAGATAATTCACATGGATAAGGCGGGGAACCGAGTTAAGTAATTGTCGTGGTTTGAGGAAAAGAGTGAAGAGGGCAGTGATTGATTTAATATTTGGGTGTGTTTGTGAAAGAGAGAATCAGGAAACATACATATTTATCTCCTTTGGTTTGTGCCACTCAGACCAAAGAAATGGTAGGTTTCGAGCCCAGAGTTTGATTAGCTCTGTGCTGCAAGATGCCATTTAGGATGAGTGCTTCAGCACAGATATGTACTGAATTTCTACACAAATATATGTTTTTAAGGCCACTTAGTGACTGTGATATTGTGATAGGAAATTAGATATAATGGTCTTCTTCCCTGGTTCCTTGCACAGTTCCTGAACCCCTTGGGATTTCCTGAGTGATAAGTGTGAGAAGAGTGACTCTGTTGGTAATAAAAAGCCCTTTTCAGCCCTAGCTGGTTTGGCTTAGGGAATAGAGCATCAGCGTATGGACTAAAGGGCACCAAGTTTGATTCTGGTCAAGGGCACAATGCCAGGGTTGTGGGCTCAAGCCCCAGTAGGGGACGTGCAGGAAGCAGACAATCTGAATCTCTTTCATCATTGATGTTTCTATCTCTTTCTCCCTCTCCCTTCCTCTCTGAAATCAATAAAAATGTATATTTTTTTAAAAGTCCCTCTCAGCCTTACCTGTTTTATGCTAATGATATGACACTAAGAAGATGGGATCTGGTTACCAGAGGAACCAAGGACGTGATTATATGATTGGAACTTGTAGCATCACCTGCTGACCCTCTGAGTTCAATCAGCACTGGCCAATAATTTCATCTATCATTGCTTCATAACAAAGCCTCCATATCAGTTTCTAGGTTAGTGAGTGCATCATGGTGGTGTTGGGGGGGTGACACATCTGGAAGGAGAGACCTGGAAGTGCCATGCCCCCCTTTCCGTATGCCTTTTCTCTTCCATTTGGCTGTCCTGGGTTATGTTCTTTCAAATGGGTGGGTACTAGTAAGTAAAGTTCTTTCTTGAGTTCTGACCTACCAAATTACCAAACTCGAGAAGGGGCTTATGAGACACAGCAGTCCAGGTAACACAAGTACAGTTCACAACCTGGGGCTAACAGTTGGCATCTGAAGTGGGGAGCAGTCTTGTGGGACTGAGCCCTTAGCCTGTGGGGTTAGGTCTAACTCCTGGTAGGTTGTGTCAGAATTATAAGTCACCCTGTTGGTGTCCAAAAAGTTGCAGAATTGGTTGGTGTAGGAACCCCTCCCTCCACTTTTGTATTAGAAGTGTTGGGAGTCAAGGAAACTGACAGTTCTTTTTGGGGGGTTGGGAGGATGACACATTATAATTCACTCTTGTCACACTCACTTTCATACCAGGAATGTAATTGTATGTGGCATCTCTTAGGAAGGAGCCAGAGAAATCCAGAGACTTGAAAATGCTTCCCTATTCCTCCCAAGTCTCACATGCAAGACTCTGAGGCTTCATGGTCTGATGCATGAGAGAATTCATCCATTCTGTTGCTTCTAAATGGTTTTTATTCTATACATAAAAAGCGCCATCAGAATTTCATAGGTCTGTGTGCTGAATCATTCATAGAATAGACCATTGAATACATATTTATGAATGCTTGGAATATTCTGTTCTATAACACCATGCTTTTCATTGTGCTTTGCATTGCAGGTTATGCACAATTATCAACTAGCCTAGCAGCAAATTGTATCAGTTGGAAAGCTGAGTTTGAGCTACAATTTTATGTAAAAATGCAATGTTAATATCACAGCATTCTGTTTGAAGTTGTTATTCAAAGTACAAACTGATGTGAAACCCCAAATGGCTTTATAAAGTTATTAGCTTTTGTTTCTTCATTTCAAAACAACTGTTTTTGTAGACAGTGCAATGGATAACAGTCTTGAATGTAATTCCACCCCTACATTGCACTCTTTTCTATGTACTTTGGAGAATGTAGAGAGCTTATTACTTACTAGGGAAGAAATCATATGGTGAACATTGCCACAACCACAGTGTGAAACCAAGCAACCACTCTATACTTAGAGACAAGAAATAAACGTAAGACTTCTGACTGGGGAATCTGGATAGCTTATTAGAGGATGTGATTTCGAGCTGGGCTTTGCTATACAGAAAATTTAAACAATGGAGCCCATTTGTCTATATAGGCATGACACTTAGAACATAATTGTCTCGGTCTATACAAGTGATTATCCATACTTATGTGTAGTTGTACCGATTGAGATCTGTGAGGCTGGTTTTGTTTCTAAGTCTATTGTTTTTGTCAAGCTTCTAACATTTTTGGAAGAAGGGATAAATGAAGGCTACAAATATTGTATACCTTTATTTATCCACATTGATATTTTATTTTACTTTTATTTTTATGTAAAAGTCTATATATATTAAATCTAATTGTTGATTCAAAAGATTTTGATATGGATTGCAATGCAATGTCTTAGGATAAATTGATTACCCTGAGTCATGTTCACATAACTTAGATCCAGTTGCAGAAAAATCCAACTATTAATAGTCAAGGGATATTCCTGTTTATTTTTAAGTCAAGAATGGAAAAGATTCTATTCAGTGTTGGGAGGATGCAGGCATAGCTTCATGTAGTGCAAAGGAACTGAAATGCAACCTGTCACTAAGAGAAAACCCCTGTGATTACCAGCAGCAACCCATGGGGTTTCCCTGTGGCTTTTGAGCTCTGGGACTAATTGTATAATCTATGTTCTTCTACTGGATTTTACACTAATTTTACTGTTGCGAGTGTTGGGACATAGAGGGCCATGCTGTTCAGCACATAGGTTGGCATTAAATTAAAACAAAAATACATCCATGTAATGCAGCAAAGATGGGTCTCTGAGAAGGCAGGGATGCTATTCCATTTCTTTCACCTTTGACTCTGAGATACCTTTACTGATTACAAGTAAAGACCTGACAGCAACTGGGCCCTAGGGGTACAGGGACAGGCAAAGAAAATTCTTTTCTACTTCCCACTCAGTTAAACACCACCCCATCTGTTTAAGAGAGGTGGAATCCCTTTAAAATGGCAAAGCTTTAAAGACCACAACATGGAGTGCAAATGCATAAATAACTGAGAGCTGCGTAGAGGAGTCTGAAAGGAGGGTTCTTGGTGCTAAGCCATCAAGATGAGGCCCTTCACAAACACATATGAGAATGAGTAAGTCTATGTTTGAGCACAGGCCACAGGCATTTGGGGAAACCCATAGGCTATCCGCAGGGGCAGAATTAGACACGAAGACAGAGACCTGGGGTAAGGGATCCCTCGGACTTTATCCTAAAAGAGATGGAAGTGAAGCGGATAGTTTACTACATGTGAAAACACAGCTACTTCTGGGCTTTTCCTTTCCTAGGTGACCTCCATCTCACCAGGCCAACACTCTTTTATCAGGGCTAATGATGCACGTCCAAGATTCCAACAGGAAACTATACATTTTACCTATTATTCTTTGATTTTAATTATTCTGGAGATTGCCCACAATCTCCATATGCGAAGAGTGGGAAATCTCCTAGTGGTCCAGGGGACCTTTTGGCCTTCACAGTTTCCTGAAGGTTCAGATGAGGCTCCCACCCAGTCCCTTTGCTGCCAGGGGGTCTCCTCAGCGTAACTTGCCGGCATCACGTCCAAGTCTCTCTCTGTAGAGAAATCCTTTGACACTAAGTGCAGACATATTCTACCAGCTCAGATAGCAACTTCACCCTGGGGGTTGCTTGAATCTGAAATTAAGTGGAAGAGCCTCTGCATATCCATGAGAGTTTTCCCAAAAACTCCACCTTTAGAGTCTTGCAGTTTATCTCTTAGCGCCTCACTCTGAGCCTTATTGCCTTTTATTCAGCGTGTCATTCTTAATGAGCCTGGTTTTCGGGTTTCCTTACCCACAACAGATTAGAAGAAGCAAAGGAGAGGCTGAGAAAGAGGCACAGTGACAGCCAAAGTGACAGGTGAAAGCTTGGCATTGAGGAAGGAGAGACGAAAATGATACTGTGGACATACAGGTAGCTGTATAACCATATGGCATAATCATGAATGCTCACCAAGATGACCCCTGAGTCATCAAAGATATAAAAAGGATAATATTATGTTTAGAGAGAGCTATGTGGGAAGGCAGGGAGCCAGTGGATAATATATTTTATAAAGATTACCATCTAAAATCTGGGCTTTAAATAGGCAGAAGCTTTAGCTACATGGAAAATTCAGTCTCCAGAACTGCCCTTTCTCAAGATATACCCAGGTAAATGAGGTGTTACTAATCTCATCTTAAAATACCCTACTGATTTTCTCCTACAATTTGGCCATAAATGGCCTCACTGTTCACTGGTTTCCAGCAGTTACCTGAAATATAAACCTAACGCAATTCTAATGAAAGCTGTTTTCTCTTTCCACTCAATGCTAGACATTTTGAATTCTGAGTTGAAGCAATTGATAAGTCACATACCAACTAGTTAATTATGGAAAAATTAAGAGTCTTGCATCCTCCCCCAACACAGACTTCAGAGAATTGAATGGAGGGTTAAGTGTAGGGTTTCATTTTTACCACACTCAACAAAAGAGCTGCTGGCACTCTGTGGACATTCATTTCCATTTACATGCATAATACAAAAGATGCCTGACCTACTCAGCCCATCACTGCGCATTCTGATGCATCTCTGGGGAGAGAGCCCTCCTCTTATTGACTTGGCAGCAGTCCCTCCCAGTGACCTTTAATGTTCTTATACTCTGCCTAGGGAGGGAACGGGGATGTGGTGGACTTAGCAGAATCAGGTCTTTCTAAGAAATTTGATTTGAAAGCAGGATTTGGTTGGATGTTGCTCTTTACTTGTATTTTAATGTGGTTTTGTGTAGCATTTCATGGAATGAAATGTGTGTTAGTTTTTTTTTTATTATTTTTGGCTTTCATTTATCAAATAAGACAAGCAGCAGTATTTTCACAGGTGGTCAGAGGACCTGGAGCAAGTGGGCTAATTATTTTTCTCAGAGTCAGGCTAGCATAGTTGTACAGTGGCATGATTCCCTTTCATCTGTATAAAGTACTGTTATTTTCCCCCAAGGGAGCTCCTTTCAGAAAGGCCCAAGAAATGGGAAAGGGAATTTGATGTAGTTTTCAGTTGCAGCCTCAACTTGTTACATATACGATGGAAACAGTGGACTTTGGTCAATGAAACATTACAGCACGTCCAGGAAGCCTAGGTAGACAGGAATGCATTGCTTCAGTTCAGATTGAAATCTAAAACTGTTACAACCTGGGCTGGTGTCATTTAAGTTCTGGATTATGGGATAACCTGTTCCTTTCCTATTACTCTTTATATCTCCAGACCAGTAACTATCTAAGCTCTTTCCTAACATAATTTGGAAACAGATTTTTTTCTCCTTAAAATGTTATATTGCTGGCATAGTTTAATATCTAATCTAATAAAAGAGTAAGCCATGCCCACCAGCCAAGCCATGCCCCCAGCCAATCAGAGTGGCAGTATGCAAATTAACCCAGCGAGGATGGAGTTCTGCAGCCACGCAGCTAGAGCAAACAGAAAGCTTACCTTGCAACTGCCTGCCTAGGCTGGCTGGACCTCTGATGAAGGCAATAATGTTTCAATTACAGAAGCCATGGAGCTGAAGCAAACAGGAGGCTTCTTTGCCTGCCTAGGCCTCTGCTTAAAACAACAAAGTTTCAATTATAGAAGATAAATAAACCCCAGAAACCTGATTCCAGCCAGCCTCACTGGGACATTGGATCAATGGGAGCTATGGGCAGCCTGAAAATGACCCTCAGCCCCTCACCCAGGCTGGCCAGGTACCCCGATAGGGACCCGAACCCTGAAGGGACTGTGGGCAGCCTGAAAACAGCCCTCAGCCCCTCACCCAAGCTGGCCACACCCCCATGGGGTGAGGGTCCCCACTGGGGGGCTTGGCCAGCCTGGAAACAGCCATCAGCCGCTCACCCAGGCTGGCCAGGCACGCCAGCAGTTGGACATCCCCCAAGGGGTCCCAGACTGTGAGAGGGCACAGGCCGGGCTGAGGGACACCCCTGAGTGCACAAATTTTTGTGCACTGGGCCCCTAGTGTGTGTGTATGTGTGTGTGTGTATATTTCAGAGAAGAAGGGAGAAGAAGAGAGAGATAAAAATATGAATGATGAGATGACAGAGAATCATTGATCTGCTTCCTCCTTCCTTCCCCCCACTGAGGATCAAGCCCACAACCCAGCCATATGCCTTGACTGGGACTCAAACTATGACCTCCTGGTTCTCAGGTTGACACTCAACCACTGAACCAGGCTGGCCAGGCAGCATAATCCTTATAGTAGAGAAAAGCAAGCAGGGCCAAAACCTCACAAAAGAGTGAAATGGGTCATATATGCCTGTTACCTCAAGGTAGTCTGTTCTGGGTACTCACTCCTCACCCCAATCTTTTTTTTTCCTTTTCTGTAAATATCAGCCAACTCACATTCTATTTGGATTCTATTAAACCCAGGCCTGAATAAGCCAGCTCAAATACTGTTCTTTATAAGACCTAAGTGGCCAATGATATGAAAAAGGGGGTATCAAAATCCAGTGCCCAGCAGGTGATATAGATAAGTGAAGCTGGCTCAGTGTAAAATAACTTGAAGGTACTGTCTGTGAGTTGGAGAATCAAACTCATGATTGAAATTCCCCTTATTTTATTATGTGGGGAAGAAGACCTGACAAGGCTAGATATTTTAATTTTTTGAGAAATATGAAATCTTAATTTTATTTGAAACTTAACATTTATAAACTTGGGCAACTACTTCACTTTTTGTTTTTGTTTTGTGTGTGTGTGTGTGTTTTGTGTGTGTGTGTGTGTGTGTGTGTGTTTTGCACAAAGTTGTCAAAATCAAACACTCTGCAAGTCAGTTTCTAAACTCCAATTTAAATTCAAGATATCTTCTGCATCCCCCCCCCCCCTAGGAAATGTGGAAGGTTATGAAGATTCAGCTTTAAGCCTGAATCTTTCCAGTTGTGCAACTATGAGCATCAGAAAGAGAGGGGGAAAGAATTTGGGAGGGAGAAGGAGGAAATAGGTCTAAGTCCCAGAAATTAAACTTCAGAGAAATGTGTCTACTGTTAAGACTGTTTTCAGACGCAATATTTGTATCTTGGGCTTGGGCAAGCTTGAGTGTAGGAGAAAAGAACACAGCAGAGCAAACTCTGGGTGTGAAGCCTCTGGTGGCGACATTGAAAATACAGAGATGTTAAAACAAATCTGCTATGATTTTTCAATGCAAAAGAAACATTGGGATTTAATGAGGCAAAGGACATAAGTTTATTCTTTTCACCTCTGCTTTTAGGTCAGAAATAAGAAAATGGAACAGTTGTTCAATTACTGTTTTAAATATTATACAGTCAGGATAAAACCAAATTAGGAGTTGTCATTGTAAAATGGATTTGAAGAGAAAAAAGACTTAAGTCTGCTATGGTAATTCAGGCCTAACTTAAACGGTCCTACGCCAATTGGAGAAGGTTAGAAATGGAGGAAAAGCACTGGAAATGAGGAATATTACAAAAGGAAGTGACAAGACTTAGCATCCAAATGACTATAAAGGATGAAAAGAATCGGATGACTCAGAGTTGTGAGGCCACAGCAAAAGAGACAGTATTGGTGTCAAGAAACAAGTTTGTGTGACAGAAAATGATTAGAATGTTGGTTATATCAAGTTATAAAGGGTATGGTCTCCAGATAGAAATGCCAGAAAGACCATGCAAAAGAGATAATAACATGCAAGGGTATTGGGCAGCCCTCAGAGAGTGAGTTAAGCCCCAGAGATACTTTAACTTTAGAAATAAACGTGAAGCCTAAGGGTTAGTTCTTGATTGCGGCAGCATTTACAGGACAAAAAATGAAAAATATCAAGGAGGTCCTAACTGGTTTGGCTCAGTGGATGGAGCCTGCAGATTCAAGGGTCCCGGGTTCCATTCTGGTCAAGGGCATGTGCCTTGGTTGCGGGGCACATCCCCAGTAGGGGGTGTGCAAGAGGCAACTGATCAATGTTTCTCTCTCATCGATGTTTCTAACTCTCTATCCCTCTCCCTTCCTCTCTGTAAAAAAATCAATAAAATATATTTTAAAAAAAGAAAGAAAAATATCAAGGAAAACAACCAATCTAGTAAAGGTGCAAGAATACTAATTAAAACAGCAGCAACAACAATAATAATAATAATAAATCTTCCTTGAATGAAGTGTTCGATTTCTGAAACATATAAAAAGTGGTTTCATTCATCTTTGAAACAGAAAAACAAAACAAAATCAACTAATAAAAATTTGTGATTGATACTAATTCTTAGAACTCATACTTTGAAGAGCAGTTGTCTTTCCCCATTTTTGTTGCTTTTATTGGTTAGTGGTCCAGTTCTCATGTAAAACCCAAAGTACAAGTTCTCTTATTCATCTTTTGTGCTTATTTGTCAACAGGGATGGGGGAAACTTTCCAACATAAGAAAAATGTAATACATAAACCAAGAATTATATGATTTTGTGAAAACTAAACATGCTAACCCATTCTTATCCAAAATAAAGTGCAGGACACTTGAAACAGAAAGTGGAATTTCTTATTTTGTCCTTAATAATTGAATATACAGGTAAGCTGGGGATCTGGGCAAAGGCCAGGTCTCTGGTGTATCATAACTTGCATATTGACATATATTAAGTAACCCACATACTTGCTGAGGGTCTGTCATTATGTCTCAATTCCTGGCTGGCTTGAAGGCATACTGATATACTTGGGAAACAACTCAATGGTGGCAAAACAGAACCGTCCCTCCACCCAATACTATGCATTTCCTGGTTCAATTTTTCTAAGCTTTGAAGAATGTATTTGTATGGAGTTTTTACATTTGCCACATATTTAAGAGTTAATCTAAAAGTAAAATTATAAGTGAGTGTTCAGCCCTCATTGTGAATTCTGTTTACTAATTAGCATACTATATTATAGTTGGTGAGATTTGCTGTGGCAGGAGTAATGCGTAACCTAGATAAACGAAAAGAACAAGAAATTGCAGGAAATGAGATACTTAGATGGATAGAGGAGTCCCTATAATAACTATCTGATGTCATTAGAGAAGACTGTTTTCCAAAATGAGCTTTCCAGATAGCGAATACTTTCCATTTTATGCAACAAAACTTATTTTTCATTTCACCATTTTGAAAATAATACACACTTTCTACCTTGTTAAATGGGACCTGCTAACATAAGTTAACCTCTTTTTGATAACTCAAGGTCATCATTATGAGCATGAATCACTGTACTGTGCTATAATACAGTAATTCCTTGTGGTTGCTGAGGTGTGTAAAGCTGTTTGCTCTCATGCTAAGCTGCTGTGCTTTCTAAGTTCCTATATCTATCTTTTGTAATTCGGTTTTTTAAATCCTCCTCTCTTATTAAGAGAGCAATTGCTTGTTGTTATCAGCAGTGCGCCTGCTTATTGAAGCCACTTCCATGCTAGCTAGTGCAACTGTTTGCTTCTCATCTGCTAGGCTGGAATGCCAAAAAGCACAAAATTCTGTCAAAGATAAAGCTAATACCTTACAAAGGAGGTTCTAAAGAGCACTCTCATGGGCAAGGTGAGGAGAGTTCTGTGAAGAAACTTAATAGTAGTTATTTTAGCTTCTAGATACTTTATTTGCTTCCTGATTCTCATTTACATTCCAGAGCTAGGTTTCAGAATAAACACCTTCAGGGTAAGTTCCATCTGTGTTCAAAGCAACCCAAACTGGCCTCCTCTGCATTGTCAAAGCATACCACACTTAGGTTCTCAATAGTTGATGACTAAGTATATGTTTACTTATAGAACTGTATCAGTATGTAGACAAATATGCACATATATTTAAAACTTGTGCATAAGTGTGTTACTATAGATGAGGCTACATTATAAAGTATTGAGATTATTCCCCCAAAAGTCTCATAACTAATATCGCTATTTAGGTCAATAAAAATGTGTATAGGAGCTCTATCTTTTAAAAAAATCGTATTATTGAAAATATTACATATGTCCCCTTTTTTCTGCCATTGACCCATTAAAGCCCACCCCTGCCCCACCCCTGCCTCAGGCCTCCACCACCCTATTGTCTGTGCCTATGAGTTATGCATATATGCATACAAGTTCACTGGTTCATCTCTTCCCACCCACACTTTCCCTCCAAGATTTGACATGTGAACTCTATCTTTTAAAATTACCCCTGCATTATTGAGATTGTGTAATTCCTTTCCTAGACCCTAAAACATGGTATATACTTTTTTGAGGGGTATTTTATTTTATTTTTTCAATCACTATTTATCCCCTCTATGCCATTTTCACCTCCCGCACCTCCTCCACCCCTCACCCCCACCCTCCTGCAATCATCAGGCTGTTGTCCAGGCCCATGTGTTCTCTCTTTTCTCCAATATATTTGTTGTTGTTTTTTAAATATATTTTATTGATTTTTTACAGAGAGGAAGGGAGAGGGATAGAGAGTTAGAAACATCGATGAGAGAGAAACACCGATCAGATGCCTCCTGCACACCTCCCACTGGGGATGTGCCCGCAACCAAGGTGCATGCCCTTGACCGGAATCGAACTTGGGACCCTTCAGTACCCAGGCCAATGCTCTATCCACTGAGCCAAACCTGTCAGGGCTATACTTGTTTTATTTTTATCTTTAATTTTTTTTTATTGGTTAAGGTATTGCAAATGTGTCCAATATACTTTTGCATTGTGTCTTGCTGGACCCTTGAAAATATATTAGCTACTGGAAATGGCATTCTATGTCAACCTGTTGGAATGGGATATAGTTATCTATTGAAAATTAAATCAATATTGCATGTCACCATAACTTTTGTTTTATCCTTTCTGCCTCTGGACTGACACCAAGCTGTAACACTGTTAAAAGCTAAAAAATAGTATTGCTCTGTCTTTAGTGCTCTTACACCACTAAATGTATGACACCCCCAATACATTTTCTCCTCCCTTATTTAATCTCAATAAGCCAAGGAAATTTACCACCAGAATTGTGATACTGTCACCATCATTCTGTGTTGAAAGTCAATTCTCATCTTCTTTTAAAAGGTAAAAAGAGATAGGGGAGATTGGATGGTATAAGTGAACAAGAACAATTTAAAGTGGGTTGATTGTATATTATACTAAACTAAGGGCCCAGTGCACAAATTCCTGTACCTTGAAAGGAACTTTAGGCAGTGAGGCTATGGTGGGCACAGGGGTGGGTCTCAGCTCAGTCTTTGCGTCCCTGCCTGGCCCCTCCCACCAAGCCCCCCCCTCCCCGTCCCCTGTCTGCCAGCAGCCCGGTCCCGCCACTACCACTCGCATGTGCTGACGATGCCAGCCCTACTTGCACCCACTGATGCCATGGAGCGATTGGGGCTGGCACCAGCAATGGGTGTGAGTGGGGCTGGCACCGTCAGCAGGGTGCAAGTGGCAGCTGCTACCCCGATCGCCCCTCAGGAGCTGGGCAGGTAGAGAAGCCCACAGGGGGTGATTTGGGCCAATAGCTGCTGCCTGCACCCACTGACAGCGCTAAACAATCAGGGCTGGTTTGTGCAAGCAGCGGGTGCAAGCAGCAGCTCCAGTGCCAGTAGCAGATGCGAGCGCTGGGTGGTACCACAGTGCGGGAACAAAGAATTTTCAGTAACCATCAGAGGCTTGCCCAGATGACAGCGACAGCCTTGGTCTGGCATCCCCGCTCACTTGCTCCACCATCCTGCCACACCCGACGCCCGCCATGTTCTGCACTCTACTGCCTGCTGCCGATGCCGACCATGTTCCCTGGAGCTCCTGGTGGTCAGCACACAGCATAGCAACTGGTTGTTAGGTTGTTCAGTTGTTTGGTTGTTCTGCTCTTTCATCTATTTGCATATTAGCCTTTTATTACCATATTTTCTGGCGTATAAGACGACTGGGCGTATAAGACAACCCCCAACCTTTGAGAAGATTTTCCTGGGTTAAAAAGTCTGGATGGAGACCATATGCGGCACAAAAAGGAGATGACCAGAGACACTTGCGGTCTCCGTCCAGCTCCATTGATGACCCCTGATTTTTGAGAAGATTTTCCTGAGTTAAAAAGTCATCTTATACACTGGAAAATATGGTATATAGGATAGGCTAAAGGTTTATGGAGATTTTCTTGGGAAAAACTATATAT
The DNA here is from genome assembly GCA_004026665.1 of Murina feae. Lineage (NCBI taxonomy): Eukaryota > Metazoa > Chordata > Mammalia > Chiroptera > Vespertilionidae > Murina > Murina feae. Next base: position 22,709 of record PVJC01020913.1, read on the forward strand.
TTTTTGTAATAGAAAGATAAAGTCATAATTTTCAGTTTAGGTAATTTGCTGGGGGCATATCCATAGTCTCATATGAGTCACAGGTAGTGATACAGTATTAGGCCATTTTAGAACACGGAAAAGGGGAATTAGCTAATCTAGGTGGAAATTTAAATCTGTAACTTTGGCACTGTGTCCTAAACCTACAAGTTGATAGGCCTTGTATTTATTTAATGGCTAACAACTGCCATTTATTGCCTTTCACCCTGTGTTAAGAACTGTTCCTTCTGCTTTATATACCATTTCATTTAATCCTCACAAAAGCTCTATAAATTGATATTTTAAACTCCTATTTATAAATGAGACCACTTGACATGAAGAATAATCAAGTGTCATGCCCAGAACCACACAGCTAATATGTTAGCGCATGGTTTTAATTATTCTGCTTATTTTCAGCCATAATGTAAATGTGGCCACATCCAATAAGTCAAATTTACACAAATACCATTGACTTAACATCAAACCATTCACTTTGATTAGTCATAAACATGGCATGGCTGCCAAGTACCAATATTTATCACCATCAGATAGTTCGACCAAAGCAAAACTTCTGTTTCCCTTTTGTCTCCCAAGTCCCTATGGCTTGGTGGATTCCAGGGGAGATGTCATACTAGATTACATCCAGATTAATGTTAGCTAGTTTGTACTTAATAAGTTTTTCTTATCACTGTCTACAAGAATCCCCATTAATTAGTATTTACTGGCATGTTTGTAGCATAAAATCTGCTGATGTGCTTGTTAATTCACATGTGCCTAGGTGCAGTCAAGTCCTAGGCAGCTTCTGTATGTTGTTCTTTCATGCCCACCTAAACTGCTGTTCAGCCCAGTGCCTGGCCTGACACACAAAAGAGAACAAGACAGACTACAAATTCTTTGTCCTTTGTAAGCTTTAGTTCTCTCTTTAAAAAAAAAAAGTCAAGGTCATTCTATTTCCACCTGGGCTAGTCTTCTGTGCTCCAGAGTAATCTATGCTCCAGAGACATTGGAAAGATAAGTAATGATTTTTTTTTTAAGTGGAGAGCAGCACAGTTTGCTTGTTGTTTGTTTTTATTGTTGTTGTTGGTGGTTTCATGCATTTAAATTTTGAAGATAATATAAAGACCAATTGCCCTGAGAGACGAACTTCACTGTTTTCTCAGGTCTTGGCTGATGATGAAGCCCTTGGATTTGCAATAGGCAGTGACAAATATGCAGAGATATCGGGATTATTTAATTTAAAAAAAAAATCTGTTATTATTGTAATATTAGAAAATTTAGTGCTAAAAGATGTAGTAACCTGCATCCTAAGGCAGGTCTCAGTGTTCTTAGTGGGAGACGACTGAGTATTATTTTGCTCCTCTGTGTGGCCCACAGTCTCACACATTCCCTTTGAATCACTTTGAGCACTATGTCTTGTTGAGCTAACACCACTAAAATGGACTTCATTAATGCCAAGTAACTCTCCTCAATCTCTATTCTTCCACCTCTGCCTCTTCCGACTTTCTCTCTTTTTCTAATCATCATCATCATCATCATCATCATCATCATCATCATCCAGGCATATTACATGGTACTGAGTTGGAACAGTAGAAGAGAAGAGACTTTTCCCTGCACTAGCAACAAGCAGTAAAAAAAATGTCTCAATTAGAAAAGAGTATCATATATAATTTTAAAAGATTCTCTGAGAAAGGGGGCTTTAGGGTTAACTAATGTAAAAGGTCCACATTAAAAAAGATTCTAGAAACTTGAAAACAAGATTTGCCAGCGCTGGTCAGTGAGAAGTTGAAGGCAGATTCTAGCTAATTCTAGTTGATTCTAATGAAAACATGTACAATAACTGTAGTCTCACTCAGAAAGGAGTTACCTTTCTCTAACTTCTACACTTTCCATGATAGCTGCATTGTGTTTTTACAAGGATGCCATTTAGATCAATCGGATATTTTCTAAAGATTTTCAATAAGTAACCATGAAATTCATCTAAATTCTATGAAGAACATTTTTTTTTGCATTGGAAATATAATTTAAATTGTAATGCAGGCTTGCTTCTTCATGTTATGTTAATCCAAACAATGCTTGCTCATAATGTGTCAGTGAACTTGCCACACAAATCTGTCCTACTAAACAAAACACCAGATGCAATGCTTAGGATGGTGACTTGATAAAATTAGATTCATTGGGCAGAAAATGCAGTGCCCTAAATAAATGTCATTAGCAATTGTAAGGATGGAAGAAAATTGCTCTGATAATTTCACAGACCCTCCCCAATTGTCATTTTTTTAAAAAAATGTATTTTGAGTACTAAAGAGGATGATAGGATTTTAAAAGAAAACATGGGAAGGAAAATTTAATATCATGAAGATGACTTGTGGTCTATATCTTCCTATTAGTCACAATTCAAATGATTTCTGAGTTGGCATTTCAAAGCAAAAGGTGATTTGTACAAATATCAGAAGCAACATCAATAACGTTGTACGTGATAAACCTCTTGTGCTGTATATAGTCCATGTGCATGAAGCCAGGGTGGGCTTGACAATGGAAAGCTGGAAGAGGGAAAGTGTTTTTCCAGATATTGACCTGAGAAGGGGAACATCTGTTTAAAATTTTGTCTTTTTCTGGTCTTTTTTTCATGCAGATTTTCATGGCCTAGATATCGAAATTTAACAGTAAAACAGTTATCCTTTGTGTGTACTCAGAGAATACATTTCCTGAAGTCCAGTATAGCCATTCAGACAGTGGAGGTAAAAAAAAAAAATCAATCAATCAGTTCAGTGAAAAGTTCTTCAAATCAATTGAATTAACTAAATTGGTTGGCTGGATGACTGAATTAGACCAGTACACTTAGTCAAAACCATAGCTCTTGCAACTGAGAACTCACACAAAAACCTTGAGTTGGCAAAAGAGGTTCAAATACAGTAGAGTTTCTTAGAGTCAGAAAGTAGGAGGGCCAACGTAAGACTTGTATTCTTAAGTTACAATTCTACTAACCTATCTCAGTCTTTCAATAGCCTGCACATAGACATTGCCAAAGTTAAATTCTGGATGAGTATTAATTCTATGTTGATTATTGAAAACTCTAAAATTCTGACCAGGAGTCTCTTCACAGAGCTAGAACAAAAAGTATGGGAATGGCCCTGACCGGTTTGGCTCAGTGGATAAAGCGTTGGCCTGCGGACTTAAGGGTCCCAGGTTTGATTCCAGTCAAAGGCATGTACCTTGGTTGTGGGCACATCCCCAGTAGGGGGTGTTCAGGAGGCAGCTGATGGATGTTTCTAACTCTCTATCCCTCTCTCTTCCTCCCTGTAAAAAATCAATAAGCATACTTTTAAAAAAAGTATGAGAATGTCCCAAACCAGCAGTTTCCTGTGCTTTTTTTCCTGCCTATAATGTACTTTTTCTAAAGAGGCAGATACATATATTAATTTCAGAGAAGAGGAGAGAGAAAGAGAGAGAGAGAAAGAGAGAGAGAGAGACATCAATGATGAGAGAAAATCATTGATCATCTGCCTCCTACACGCCTCCACACAGGGGATAAAGCCCGCAATCCAGGCATGTGTCCTGACTGGAAATTGATCTCCTGATTCATAGATCAATGTTCAGCCACATAGACCAGGCAGATTTTTCACAGGAGTGTTTCAAAAAGAAAATACTGAAGGAGATACATAAGCTAGCACACCCCTTTGTGGTTGTTTATACAGCTGTGTTTACTGGGGAGCAAAGACCTGCTGTGATGAAAACAATGGTGTATATCTACCCTTTGGCCTTGGAGACAAACCCCTATTTTAGTTTCTCTTGCCACTTTATGGTCTTTAACACCTGGTGTCAAATAATGGCTCAGCGTTTTTACATCCATATATAAAAGCCTAAGCGACTGTTATGACCAGACAGCAGGCCAGTAGCTATGACATGCACAGGCACTTAATGCAGGAGCTGCCCCCTAGTGGTAAGTGTGCTTTCACAGCCAACCTTCCATAGCCAGCCAACCTCCTGCGGTCCCTGCCCCTGCTGGCCAGCCCCAATCGCTGGCCAGGCCGAGGGACCCTACCTGTGCATGCTCTGGGCCTCTAGTGTAATTTAAAAATTAATTAATTATGAATGAATGAATGAATGAATGAATGATTATGGATTTATAAAGGCTTCTTGTTTGCTCATTACTTCACAAGCTTACCCTATTTTTAAAACCTTAATATGTAGTGTTTATACTCCAGGCCCAATTGAACTTTCACTTTTTTGAAACCCTTTAGCATTTGCATATTTCACCAATCCTATATAATAAAAGGCTAATATGCATATAGTCTGAATGATTAGTCGCTATGATGCTCACTGACCCCCAGGAGGCAGACGCTCAATGCAGGAGCTGCCCCCTGGTGGTCACTGTGCTCCCACAGGGTGAGTGCCGCTCAGTCAGAAGCTGGGTTCACGGCTGGTGAGCGCAGAGGTGGTGGCAGAAGCCTCTCCTGAGTCCACAATATCCCCCGAGGGCTCCAGGACTGCAAGAGGGTGCAGGCTGGGCTGAGGGACTGCCCTCAAGTGCATGAATTTCATGCACCAGGCCTCTAGTAAGTTATAAATTGGTATAAAAATACTCATTGCTATTATTATTAGAGCTAACACTGGATGGTTAACATGTGCATGGCACTGCCTTAAGCACATTATATGTATTATTATTTTTTAAATTCTAATAACTAGTGAAATAGACACAAATATTACCACATTGTCTAGATGAGAAAATAGTCTCAGTGAAGGTGAATAACTTGCATAATAATACATAGCTAGAAACCAGCATAACCAAGAATCAAACCCAAAGAGTCTATATGAAGACTTAACTCTTTATTCTGCATAGTGCACTTCATAGAGCTAACCACAATACAAGTCACTAACACAAACTTGGTTTATTAATTATGTATATTTTTAGCTAATATAATTTTCATTTTTATTATTGGTTTGATGATAGTTCATACAATTCAGATTTCTAAAGAATGGTATGACTGAGTTTGACAACTGTAGTATATATTTGTACCAGGTTGATTTTAAATTTGAGTAACTATAATGCCAAAAGTGATTTATGGTTTAATTGGTGAATTTTTGAGATTGTGTATAAATATTGTTTATCTACATTATGTTGACATAGATTGAGTTAACATATTTCACTGTTATTTCAAAAGGAATCTTCTAGTTTATCATCACTTTGCCAGCCAAACGCAAATGCTTATTTTTTCCTAATTGTGCTGCTTATTTATTCAGACAAGTCAAATCTAGTTGATTTTCTCATAGAGCCTAAATTTAAATTATGTTTTACAAAAGCAGTGGTAGTCTAATACAACAAATGCAGTCATTCTTGAAATCTGTTTATATTTCTATTTTTTTACTACCAGCCCAAAATAAATGAACAGCCTGTTAGAAGCAAATAGTATTGCCAATCAATTAAAAATCTATTGATTCCCCAAATAGCATTTGTGATGAATAGGATTGCTGGGCTATTTTCTTTTTTTCTTTCTTCTTTCTTTCTCTATTTCTTTCATAGCAAGTCTTTTTCACTTTAAAATTAAACTCATTATCCTGGCTCCAAATCATATCCCCCTTTCTTTCTCTTCTCCTTGTGTTAACTAGGCCACCATTCATTCAAGCCAAAAACCTGGGAGTCATTTTCAACTTTTACCTCTCTCTCATCTCTATGGATAAGTGATCGCAAAATTCTGCCCTCAATTTCTTCCCACTTCTCCATGTCACTGCTCTGGCTACACGTATCATTTCCTACCGAAGCTATTGTAATAGCCTCCCAACTGACCTCCATGACTCCTGTTTTGTCTCCCTTCCATTCTCCACGCTTAGTGAAAATGAAATGTGATGATGTTACTCGCACTTAAAAAATCTTTTCACATGTCCCTGTGGCCTAAGAATAAATTATGGCAGCTCAGAAAAGGCCTCCTTGATTTAGCCTTGGCCTAAGCCATCTGCTGTGCCTTCCTTTACTGCCCCCA